>VXAY01002908.1:314758-331698 GCA_013399855.1 Oxyruncus cristatus
CCCCAGGCAGCACGCTGGGACATCTTAAACCAGATTGGGTCGCTTAGAGCCCTGTCCAACCGAGCCAGGAATGTTTCCAGGGATGGGTCATCCACCACCTGTCCAGGAAACCCGTGCCAGTGTTTCACCACCCTCATCGAAAAAACTTCTTCCTTACATCTGGTCAGGATCTGCCCCTCCCTCCGTTTAAAACAATTACCCCTTGTCCCCTTCGCACCCGCCCGCCCCACGAAGCCGAAGAGCCCGCGGTGCTGACCTGTCGCAGGCGGTGGCGGAGGGCGGTGGCCGAGGGTGGCAGGGCTTGGCGGAGGGGCCCGGGGCCCGGAGACCCCGGGGCGCAGCGCCGCAGCATCGCCAGGCCGGGAGCAGGGAGCCGGGAGCCGGGAGCCGGGAGCTGGGAGCGGAGCAGGAGCAGGAGCGGGAGCAGGAGCCGGGAGCCGGGAGCCGGGGCCGGTGGCAGCGCGGAGAGGGGCGGAGGCGGCGGAGGAGGAGCCGGCAGGAAACGAAACTGGAGCGGCAGGCCGGGAAAGCGCCGGTCTGCGGGGACCAGTCCAGAGCCAAGGGCAGCTCCTCGGGGAGCCCGTTCTGCCTCCCCCTCCCCGCATCAGTGACACCGGGATGGACGGGCTCGGTCCCACAGGGAATGGTTTGAGGGCGAGTGGGCAGCAACAAATGTGGGAAGTAAGGTCCTAGCCTAGGGGTCTGCCAGTATCAAAGGGTCACACTCCCACGGGCTCTCGTGGCTCAAATGTGGTGGTCTCCTAAAAAATAAAATAGAATTATTATTATTTTTTTTAAAAAAATATAAGTGCCAATATGCTCCACTGCTTGGGATTGGCCCAAAAAAGTCAGAGGTCCTAAACTACTTTTTGAGTTGTAGTGCCCAACCAGCAGTGAGTTGTTGGGCATATTGGCTTCTGAACCGCATTATTTGTTTACTCAGTGCCTTGATAACAAGATCAACAGCAGACACAAATAATTTTGGGAGTAAAATGAACTTTTACAAGCCTGCAGTGGTTTTGTAACTTTGTGATGGCAAATTTCAGCTTTCATCAGCTCAGGGGCAGGAACCAGAAGCACTGAAAATAGCTGTAGCACTTAATCTTGTGACAGCTGCTGTGATTAATATTGCCCAAAATGTAGATTTTGAGTTTTCAAAATATGTGACTTAAAATGTAGGACAACCTGCACCTCTGTAGAATCTTTTTCCTGCCTTTCAATAGTTGAAAACCTGCCACCCAGAGAGATCTAAAGTTAAACTTCCGATGCATTTTCTGAAAGAATATACTCTACAAGCTAGTGTACTCTACAAGAAATTCCTCAGAAACTTGATGTCTTCCTCTGGTCAGCTCAAACATGCTGCACAAATAGCTTTTGCTTAGTGTATCTGCAGGGAGAGTGAAGCAGCTTGTAGGCAGTATCAGTTCAACAGAGGTCAGCTGCACTAGTTGGAAACCGCCCATGCTGAGGAAGCCGGTGGAAGGCTGGGCCAGAGCTGAAACTGGGAACAAACACAGCCTTAGAGGCTCTTCAATAGTCTCAGCATCAGATACCAGAACTACCTTTTTTTTAAGGCCCTTTTACATACCTGAGAACTCCTGCATCATTCCACATGACTCAAACACAAGGCTACGGCTGGCTATAGATACCAGAAGACACAGGGTAAAACACAGTTCATTATACAGGAAACCAATAGATGGTAATTTTAAGGCCATGATAATATGCACAGAGTCAAAGTAGTGGCTATTCTCACACAATATTTTGTCTGACTGTTGCTGTCCCTTGTCCTAGTCCTGCTCCTGCAACATCCACAGTCACTGAACTAGGAGTGGTAGACAACACATCCTCACCTTTTCCTTTTACCACTTACTATAGATCTTTGCTCATACATCTATCTAAATCCCTTTCTAACTTTGTGATAGGCTACCTCCACACACCCCTCCGTTCTCGAATTCCAGCAATGAAATGTTGCATAAAAACTTTTTATTTATGAGTTTTAAACTCATATCTTACTTATTTCAACAAGTGCCCCTTTGTGGAAGCAGACATGCCATATGTAGGATGGAAAAAATCCTGTCAGAAATGGACTTGTGAAGAGAATGAAGAAAACAGCCTAAATGCTGTAAAATCAGGAGTTTTTAATGTTGTTTAAACATGTTTTCAAAATGGCTTTTTTGTAAGTTTTTGCTAAGTCACTTTCTTCTTCCCAGAAACCCTTTTTGAAAACTGTTTACTCCAGAATGTGCTGGGAAGATATCTAGAAGTCTTCTTATTGTCCTTTGTTAACCCTTTCCTATTGAATGTTAACCCTTACTTGTTATTGGTGGATTCTGTAAACCCCCTGAGATTTCTATTGGTGGTTTTCGGATTCTTCTAAAACCTATATAGACCCCTACCCACAATATATTGCTCTCTCTTGCTCACCTCTCTCCTCTGGTCTGTGTGAGTCCTTGCCTGGGCTCCCTGGGACCAGGCGGGAGGGGGGCAGGAGGGAGCATTCATCCACCAGGTAATGGGCTTATAACCCAAACCTGTGGTGCCCCTTATTCCCCATCACCGCCGCACCCCTTCCAATAATGTTACTGATTTTGGTGAATAACAGTTCAACATTCAGCTTATTTATCACCTACGTGATTTTTTCAAGGTCAGTCAGATTTCCCTTTCAGCTTTTTCATGTCAGAAATTACAGCCTCCGTCTCATGTAAGGCAGGTGCTTCATCCCCTTGATCATTTGGAAGCAGGGATAAATTCTTTAACTCCATAAGGATCTTGCCAAGATGTGGAGACCCAAACTGGACCACTACTCAGGGTATGGCTACATCTGCCTTATTCCAAATACCTTTCTGGGTGATACTAAGATTTTTTTTTTGCTGCTGCCTCCCATGGAGCCATTGCTTTTAGAACAGTTGCAACAATGACTGAGATCTCCTTCCTGAGTGCAAGTTCCACTGCTGAGCTCACCGTCAGATACACAAGGTTTCGATTATTCTTTCCTATCTCCACCGTCTCGCCTTTATCTACAACAAAACTAATCTGTGACTTTTCTGTTCATTAGTTTGTTTGACACCCAACTGACTTTCAGCCAAGTTTCATTTCAAAAGCACTAGTAAAGCTGGCAATTTTTCTCACTGACCTCTGTCTCCTTGCTCTTCTGTTTGTTTGGGGTTTTTTTCCTGATGCTACTGTTGCTTTTCCTTTCTCGGCTGAATGGAAACTGCTTGCTTTCATTTTCCCTTTTCCCCTCCCACTGCCTTGATACAGCCTTGTTACAAGCATTCCTGAGCCGAGTTGGTTACTTCACTGTTGGTTGGTTTCTTCCTTCATTTATAACATGCTTATTAGATCATTCAAAATAGGCCTGTCCTCCTGGCTAATTACCTACTTGCATGATTCGAGTACAAATGTAGGAAAAGATAGTTGCCTTTTATGCCCAAGATAGGTCTTTGTATTTAAAATCAGTGTAGAGAATATGACTCTGTTTTGAAATTAACTCATTTCAAGCAGCTGTCAGTCTTTTTACAAGGACCTTTTGCCCTCTGTATAATTTTGCCCTCAGTATAATAAAACGCAATGTTGAAGAGAAAATATGCTAATTATGTGAAAAAGACTGTTTGGGAGCCTTTCCACATTTTTGAGTGCCCATTGTGCTTGCATGAAGCTATAGGGAAGAGATACAGACACAACAAAAAACCATATGAATGTTCAAAAACTTTTTGATCCACCCAAAATGGAAAAAAAAACCAAACCAAAACAAAAAAACACCAGAAAATTGCTTAGCCTATAACTTAAAAATATATCTAAGTGTACAGTCTTGTAAACAGCTGTCTGATACAGAGCAAAACTTAAGTTGAAGGCCCATAAAATGCACAGGTACAGAGAATACACACAAATAAAACTGCCATTTTAATGCAGGATAAACTTGAAAGGACATCAGTAAAGGGCCCTCCAATAGACAAAGGCCTATGTATAAGATCATAAGAAGGCAGAAGTCAGTATAGTCTCACGCCAAAAGAGCCCCCTTTTCTACCCATGGCAATGTCCAGCGCCAGATGTTTGGAGAAGGATCTGGAAAGGACAAAGAAGGATCCTTCTTCCAAAAAACTTTTGCCAAGAAAGGACCTGATGATCCTCGAGGTCACTTTCAACCTGGTATTCTATCATTCTACAATTCTGTGATCTTGTCCCATATCCTAGGAACCATCTTTTGAATACTCCCTAAGTGGGAAATCACATACACGCTATTAAGGGCCATGGTGGACCTCTTTCAAATGTGTCTAATCTGCTGTCTATATTTATATTATGTGTTTCATATGTCTTTCATAACTTAATTGCATATGGGTTTGAACTTTCTGTGTGGTAATTTCCCCTTGGATTTCTGCATCCCAGGGAGGGATGAGTCACTAAGTACAAGGTCCTTGACAGAATCCCGTTTATAGTGTTGCAGATGCAATAAGATGGAGATTATTTCCAGCTGGGACTAGAGCAAGAACTAATACATTTATCAAATGGTAAAAATTACATCTGTCATTGTGTGACTTACCTGTTTGTCCTTGGACCTTTTCTGGTCCTCACAGGTGAAGTGACAATAACTCCTCCTTTAACCTTATTTATTTTTCTGGGTCCTGTCAGTACTTTGCTTTCCCTAGCAAGATACTGTTTGACTGGAACTGCCAAAAAGCCACACTGGAGAAACCAGTATCTTTATTTTTAAAAAATAAAAATACATTATTTAGATAAATAATTGTTTCAAAATTTGCTTTCCTAACAACTAGGGAGCACAAGAGCATTATCCCTGTTTATCCAGTTAGATTCTTCCATGTTAGTTGTGTACCTATGTATCATTGAGTGCATCATTAATAACATTAATCAGTCATTTTTGAAAATTATATTAATCTTTGTTCAGATTTGCAGAACTAAAACATTTTGAGTACTGGGACTCCTTTGTGTTACTGTAAGATGACTTCCATAGGAAGCAAAGGAAAGAAATCAGACTTCCTACTGTTTTCAAAGAACATTGTTTTTCTGAGACTCTTTTAGAAGGTGCCAGGACAGAAAAAAATTGTTATAGTTTTTGCTTGCAACATTTTTTGTAGATTCAAAGCTAGTGTATAAAAGAGCACATTTGTGTTTTCTTGTAGGTCTCACCATATAGCCAGTGAGCTAGGACAGCCCAGGAATAAAATATGATTGTCATTCTTGTTGCTAGGTAGTACAGCAACATCTGTACATCTGTAGGGGGCATGTCTTGGCCTGGGTTTACTTTGTGGGACTTTACAGCAATGCAGAGTGTTGTCTGAAAACATACTTAGTTGAGGAAAAAAATAGAACCCTTATAATTGCCATTTTATAAGAAAGTACTGATAGAATTACAGAGAACAGGAAGTCTTGAGTATGCTTGATTGTTAGGTTCTCTGCATGTTTTGTTCCTTGAACCAGAGATCTGCCCTTTCAAAGAAAAACAGTTCAAAATGGTAATGTTTTAGTTTGCTGATTCTTTGAGCAACATATACATGTATGTATATACAAACACAGACACAACATAATATTTCTTGAGATGCAGAGTTTGAAATGTGATTGCTTTTAAGATCTTGTGTTCACCACAAGTATTCTTAGTAATGAAATTTTCCACCTCAAAGAAGGAAGAAAGTCTGTAGTCCCTATATCTGATTGGCTCAACTAAACATGAACAAGAGATTCATGAGGGGAGAAAGGAACCCAAGCTGGGATCAGAGAAGATAGGAAATTGGAAAGAGTACCTAACATGCAGCAGAAGGGTTTTATAGACCGTACAGACTTCTCCAAATTAATTGAAATACTGAAACAACCAGGGAGCAACTTCAGTGTCAGATTTCAGTCTAAAATGGCAGTGTCTTGTTCTTCTTTTTCAATTCCATTATCAAGTTTGTGATCAACAAACCCTTTCCTTATTAGAAAACCCTGCTTTCATTCTTAAGCTTGTGTCTTGCATAAACCTCAAGGAACTGAACGGGCACATGGTTAACTTCTCCTGATGGAATAGTCTCTGCTGACAACCTCGGAGACAATTTGGAAATGCTCAGGAACAGAGATGTTTCCCATCCCACTTCAACAATACCATTGTGACGTGGCATTACTGGGGTTAGTCATAGCAAGAAGTCTCCCATCCTACCCTGTTGGCATGAATCATTCCAGCAAGAAACAGCTGATAGAGACAATAAAAACTGTTCAAAGGGGAAAAGCTGAAACCCTGTTATTTACTGATTCAGGCATTACTGAGCCAGTATATCATCTCCAGAAAAGTGAAAGAAAGGTGACGGGAATTTGAGGATAGCCAATGACAGGCCTAATTAACATAAAGGAAACACTTCTGATTCTCAAGAAGGTTTTGTTTCCCTTTAAAACTTGCAAACAGAATGAAGCTAGTTCTCCTACCCCTTTTCCAAGGGGAAAAAAAAAAAAATGGCAACAACATGAGGGCAAGACTGCCCAGCTGCATCAGCAATTCCGTCTCATAAATGGAAATGAGGGAAGCTCCAAAGTGAGAGAAGTCTGCCATGGGTAACATGCAATTGCTAGGTGATCAGATTTGAGTATGACTCCTCACTTTGGCAGCAGTGGCAACACTAAACTGCCCACACAAGAATGAGAACAGGCTGACTGAAGGCAGAGTGTCATGGTTTAGCCCATCCCCCCAGTATTGGAGTAGAAAATGGTTAACTCCAGGTGAAATTCTGGCCAAGTAGCCAATCAAAGACTTTTGTGACATCTCTACAAATGACATACTCAACAAACCGGAAAAGAAACATGTGGGGCAGAAGAAATTAAGGAGTTTAACATGGTGGCATGCCCCAGCCCAGCTGGGCCTGGGCGTGCAGGCCCTCCTGGGGCCTAGCCTGGCCCGAGGAGGGCAGGGATGGCTTGAAGCCAAAACTAAATCACCTAGAAGTCGCATGTAACAAACTGCAGAAGAATTACAGCCACAAAATGATAAAGGAGCCAGTGAACTCTCCACTGAGGGGCCAAGCCCCTCACGAGCTCGGGCCTTAGTCCGAGAGCTGAGCCTAACACTAAGCCCCTAATACTGGGGGGCCCGGTGCAATTTCGGACTGGGTGTGATGGCAAGATGATTCCTTTCACTGCAAATGGGGGAGTGGTGGTGAATTAGAGTAACTGACCACAGCCGAGAGCCAAGATTGGGCGTTTGGTCAAAAGCAGAAAGTCAGAAGAATTCCAGAGAGCGAGAGAAGAAACTCCTTGAAGCCAGCAGAGCATGGCATTGGAGAACATTCTTGGGTATGGACTGAGCCAAAAAAACCCAGAACCCCTGTGACCTGGGGAGGGGTGGTGACTCTTACGAACCCCCCCGAAACTCCTCGTACAAGGAACCTCCATGGAGCCCTATACTCCATGGTGATGACATGGTGATACGAGAGTTTCCCTCGAAGCCCATGGTAAACCCATGGCAGCCATAGACAAGTGGCTAGAAGTGGGAGGCAGACTCCCCTACATGCCAGTGGAGAGAGAGAGAGAGATTTTCTAGCTGTGGTGATTTGGAACTGTTACCTTAAAGACTTTTTCTTCTCCTTCTTCCTCTAGACTGTTTTTGAAGAAAAGAAGGAGGGGTGGTATTTGTAAATATATAAATTTGTTATTGTAAGAAAACTAGTTAGAGTTGTGTATATAAATATTCCCTTAGTTCTTATCATGTAGCAATAAATTTTAATATTAATCTACCTGTCAAGAAATCTATTTTGTCTATGCAAACTTCTCTTAACTATTAGCAAAATTCATGGGTTGATAAAAACCATGCAGGAATCACAGGGCTACACCGTTGACAGTGAGGCTGAAAAGTTGTTGTGTACCTCTTGGTATGTTTGGACACACTGAAAGACTGAGGAATAGCAACTGGTGCTATGATGCTCCTTCTGTAGCAATAGCTGTTGTGCCGTAAGGAATTGAGGAATATGGAAACTGAAAGCTTGGTCCTGGTCTCTCCTGGTGTCACCATGGCTGCTATCTGCCCTGCCAGTGTCTCATCTCAGGCTGCCATCTGTTCCTGCTCTCAGGGCTAACCACGTACTCAGCTTGGTGCAGGAGCTTTGCTTGAGGTCCACTATTGGAGACCAAGAATTAAAGAATCTGCAAGTATATTCTTTCAAGTACCTAAGCCTTCAGGCTCCCTAGCTTGGGCTGCTTTGCAATGCAAAACTGTTTCATACAAACACTCCTGACTTATGGAGAAGGGTGCAGTGCAGTTATACAAGCTCAGCTTTACCCCTGCTTCACGACCCACATGAGTTTTAACCAGAAGAGCCAGAGCCACTGAGACTTCACACACCAAAAATGGTCTTCAAGTGCTAAACCTGCTCAAACCCAGAGGTGCTGCAACCTGCTACCAGCCTCGGGCGGCCGGCGGGTTCCACGGTGGCCGTGTCAGAGAAGCGTATCTGAGGCATAGTGACACGGGGGACACACGGGGGGTGGGGTGGGAGAAGAAAAACATCGGGACGGTGCCAAGTTTCGCTTTTGCGAGAACGGAAAACGAAACAGAGCGGTTCCCCGTGCTCCGGCAAGGCGGGGCGGGACGAGACGGGGGAGGCTCTCACCGCTCTCTTAAATGCGGAGCGCCGGACACCTCGCTGCAGACTGCGAGCTGAGACGGGTCAGATTAAACCGAACCGAGACGAGCCGAATCGAGCTCAACCGAACCAACTCCCGTCGAAGCGTGCGCAGGCGAGTCCAAGTGAACCGCAGCGCATCCCGCCGGGTCCAAGCCGAGCCGAACTGAGCCTCGCCATGCACTTGGACATGCTGGGCCGGCTGCTGTCCGTAGGACGGGCGGTACTGGCGGCGCTGCGGGGGCGGCTGGGCGCGTTGTGCTGGAGCCTGACTCCCCTCTCCCTGTCCCTGTCCCTGCCTTTGCCCGGCTGGCGGTGGGACTCATCCCCACGGCGGGAGCGAGAGCAGGAGTGGGACGACGCGTCCCCGACGCCCACCAGTGTCAACTACCACTTCACTCGGCAGTGCAACTACAAGTGCGGCTTCTGCTTCCACACAGCCAAAACCTCCTTCGTGCTGCCCCTGGAGGAGGCCAAGAGGGGGCTGGAGATGCTCAAGGAGGCGGGTGAGTCCGGGGGAGGGGGTGCCGGCGGGAACCGAGGAGGGGAGACCCCGCAAGAGCAAGTGCCCTGTACCTTTTCATGGCACTGCCGTGGGGCACTAATACCATGGGGAAGGAGCAGGCGATGGGCAGCAGAGGTTCATCACCTTTCTTCGGTCCTTCTCTAGGAATGGAGAAAATAAATTTCTCGGGAGGAGAACCATTTCTTCAGGACAGAGGCGAATTTGTAGGCAAATTGGTCCAATTTTGCAAGCAGGAGTTGGAGCTCCCGAGTGTCAGCATTGTTAGCAATGGCAGCTTGATCAGAGAGCGATGGTTCAAGAAGTACGGTAAGGAGGAACTGCTGGGCACAGTAACACTGGTCGGGCTGGGGGGTCGTTGTGGGGCAGCCTCACCCACAGATGGATTTGGGGGCAAGTGGGAGATGTTTTTATAGTGGTTCACTTACAGTAAATGTAAACCAAATGTAAAACTAGTGAAATAGTATTGATTATATTTTGTGAACACAGACATTATACCAAAGGCCTCTTTGGTATAACAATGTAATAAACAATTGATCAGCCTGTCTCCATAATGCTGGGGACAGACACACTCAAACTATGTGTTTTGACACTGCTGTTGCTGTGGCTTTTGTGGTTGATGGGATGACTCCACAGAACTATATTTACATGGCACTTCATGACAGATGATAAGGAAGTGAAAGTGGGCAGATTCCTAACAACTTTTAGCTGAGGGACTGGATATTAATCAATTTTTAAAACTTGTTTTCAGGTGAATATTTAGACATTCTGGCAATTTCATGTGATAGTTTTGATGAGGATGTCAATGTTTTAATTGGCCGTGGTCAAGGAAAGAAGAACCATGTGGAAAATCTGCATAAACTGAGACAGTGGTGCCGAGAGTATGCTGTTGCTTTCAAAATAAATTCAGTGATCAACAGATTTAATGTTGAGGAAGATATGAATGAGCAGATCAAGGCACTCAACCCTGTGCGCTGGAAGGTAAGAAAGTAGTGCATACCATAGATTTATTGTTCAAAGAAAAGTAATAATGAGGTTTTGGAATTGTCTGAATGTCTAGTGACCTCAGTCAGATCTCCAGCTCCAGCCTGGGCTGATGTCAGGGGCCTTCTTGTCAATGTTGCATGGTGTTGAGATGGGTTCTGTCTAATTCTGCACTTAAATGGAGCCTAGTATGTCAATAATCTTTTTTTTGTTGTGATACATACAGAAAATTACTATTCCAGTGTGTGTAGATATAGGTATTTTATTATATCAAAATTAATATAGAAGGTCTTTAAGATTTGAAAATGTGTCATGGTGTAGAGAAGCATACAATCAGTATACAATGATACATTAGAGTCAATATATTGTTAGCAAGATATGTGTACATTAACATTCTGTTAAGAGTATTAGCAGTTAATGTACATATATTTTTTATTACAAATGCATTAAATACATTATGTTATCAGTTTGAAAATGGGTAGAGGTAATGTGATATAAATATGGGAGAACTTGTGGAATAATTTCTCATTATTTGCTTCATGGAAATTGTTATACACACAGAATTTTTCAGGGCCAAAAAAGAAAAAAAACCCAAAACCAAACACTTTAAGTGAAATCTTGGTCCTATTAAAGGATAGTAATGAAAATTACAATTCAGAACATTTAGAACTCTGTAATGGTTAATTTGCTAAAAATAAATCTGCATCATGCCCTTTGTGTAGTATTCAGTTATCATAATTTGTGTCAGTGTAACCCCACTGACAGAAAAATTAAAGACATTGCTACTGAGACAAATGAAGGTTTTTATCATGGTGACAGTCTCTTATCCTCCAGGCAAGTGAAAATGTAAAATTTTAATCAGGTGCCTTCTGTTTTCAGGTATTCCAGTGCCTGCTCATTGAAGGGGAGAACAGTGGTGAGGATGCCCTGAGAGAAGCAGAAAGATTCGTTATTAGCGATGAAGACTTTGAACGATTCCTGGATCGCCACAAAGACGTCTCCTGTTTGGTACCTGAATCTAATCAGAAGGTAAAAATTAAAGTGTCCTTCTCTAACTTTATTTTCAAATAATGTTGGAAAATCAGAAAGGAACTAGAAACTTTCATGGCAATTAGTACTTTCCCTGTAAGTAGTGGTGGTGTAAGCCAAGTTTTTAAATTTTCTTTCAGGCTTTTTATTGACCATGAAGTTACTAGCAGAAAAGTAAAAACCTATCGATCCCAGTCCTGTGGAAACCAGTGGGAGTACTTTTCCCCACCACAGCACAATATCCTGAAAAGGTTCAAAGTTAATACAAACACACTTTATACTCTAAGTATAGTTTCCTAATAGAGATTCCCCAGCTTAAATGATCACAACATTTGTTTTGAAAATGGTATAATCATTCCAGCATGCAACACTGTAAGTTCTATTGCTGTAGAAATTAATAGAAAACTTGGATACTATTTAAAACACCTTTATCCAGTTAGACACCCACATTTCAATTAGACACTGGAGAGGTCATATTTCAAGAATTACTAGTTTGTTCATACATTAAGTTATTCTAGTAATTCTGTCATTTATTTCTATAAATTTGATCCAAGCTCACTGAAATAGTGATGATACAGTAACTGCTTCAAAGATTTGTATCTGACTTTGAATAGTTGTTTGTTTTGTCTTTTATTTTTCACTAGAATGGAATTTTAATTTGTACATTAATTTTGGGTTTTTTCTTCTGATCCATTACAGATGAGGGATTCATACCTCATTCTGGATGAATATGTAAGTCTTTGTTTGATACTTAGTATTTGTATGCTAATAAATGTATGTATCAACAGTGATAACCAATTCAATTTACTATGCATTCTATAAAACAATTTTACCATGTAGTAGAAGGAATAGATGTGATTTATTCCCATCAGAAATAGTAAGAACTTTAATATAGTATAAGCTGAAGAGAACTTGCAATTAGGTTGCATGCAAAATGATTGCATCACAAATTTAAAGTGTAGATGTCTATTTCTGGAGGACACCTTTGCTTTTTTTCTTTAATTTAAAAATACAGAACTTGTCCTGAAAGTCAAGTTTCAAAGTTTCTACTTAGTTTATGTGTAACTGAAGAGCAAGTCTTCAGGAATCATGGTATTGTTTTGTTCCTGCTAAGGTATACCATGTGTCTAACCCTGAGCTTCTGAGCCTTCTAAGGACTAAAGTGACTCTTCATGCACTCTTACATAGGCTTTTGTGGGATTGCAGTGCAACTTGTTTAATTCTGTGGGAAAGTTAGTTTTCGAAAATTGACTTTTTAATGTCTTATCTATTGATGTTCCAGATGCGTTTTCTAAACTGTAGAAATGGACGGAAAGAGCCTTCCAAGTCTATCCTAGATGTTGGTGTGGAAGCAGCTATAAAATTCAGTGGATTTGATGAGAAGATGTTCCTAAAAAGAGGAGGAAAGTATGTGTGGAGTAAAGCCGACATGAAACTGGACTGGTAGCTCAACATACTGGGTTAGGGCAGTGCATTATGTAAAGAAAATGTGCAGGTATATTATGAATGTATACATGTATCTAATGCTTTTAACTACACTTGGTATATTATACAGACTGATGTTCAGTATAACTCTATATGTGAATGTGTTACACGTTTTTTAAATGCAGATTATGTACTTTTATTTCACTGAGTATGACTTAATATTTTCAGAGCTTTCATAAACTTTCTAGACCATTTTATAAAGGACTTGAGGGCAAACTGTTAACATAGTGTCATGCAGTAAATGTTTTTAAAGTACTGCATGAGTGTGCATGCCAGATAAATAAACCCCCACCCCAATCTCTACTTCATTCTAAACAACTGTAATGACGAAGTGAAAACTCTTAACGGGGAATGCATTCTGCCAGCTCCTCAGGGAAAGGTGGATTGCAGTTCCTCGGTAGATCACAAGAGGGCCAGCTGGCAGGCCACTGGAAGCACCATCTGCCTTTTTCGGGGGTAATAGAGGGTCAGAATCTAGGAATCATTATTTGTAATAATGTATTTAAAAGGAAATCAAGACGAAAAACTTGGCCATTCTCATTTTTTAAGACTCAACTGTAAAAGTATCTGGTTTTATTCTCCCTCTCCTCCACGTAAACACACATTAGCAAAAATGTTGGGGGATGTAAATTTCTGTAAAAACATATTTTTAGTCATGAAAGAATATTGTATTTGTCCATCTTAAAACCTAGAAGTACTTTCTACCTAGTGATAAACAAATTCTTACTTCACATTGGCAATGACCTTAGATCTAACTAATATTTACAGTGAGAATGTTTGCATTTTATTAATTCCTCCATTTTCCTTTTATCTGCAAATATTCATTTATTATTTTTAACTTCTTTTCTCTATGTACTATGTAGCACAACCTAACATGAATCTTTTGTTGCATAGTGGCTTTTTATTTTGCTAAGCCATAGAATTACAAACAGGAAAGTTCATATATCATGTAACCTTGCTTTAAAGGTTGCATGGTTTAGTAATTAATTATCTTGCTGGTTGCAAACCTGCAGATATTAAATAAAATTAATTGGGTTTTGTGATAGCTGCCTCTGATTAAGAGCTTGCAGCATCAATATAAAATAAAGAAAAAAATGAAAAAAATAATCTAATATACTACCCTCAGTCTTGGGTTTCTGGCAATTGTTATGGCTTTATAGTTGTAGTTTTTCAAATTTAACTAGTCCCATCCTCCTTCTGTTTGAAGGGAATGGGGATAAGCATTGCAGAGAGCAGAAGTGAGCTGGCACTACTCATTCATCCTGTTCATTGAATCTCTGGACTGTCTCACACTTCTAAATATTTGCAGCTGTTGGGAGTCAGCATGCATTAAATGTATCACATACAGAAAATGACACCTTTTTTCCTTTTTTTTTTTTGGTAATGTTAGTTGATTTTTTTTGAAGAGGTTTTTGAGAGAAATATTTTGCATTCACCTAATGCATCTTCCAAGTTGAAGGGAAAAGTACTTGAGTAGGAGCTGCTACTTCTGTGTACCTCCAAATACACTGTGAAAATGTTTCCATTTGTAATTCCTTCAGTTTCTGATTTTACTATCCTAACTGTAAGTATACTCAGCGGTGCTCTTTTGTCTCTACGTATTTTGCATTTTGCAATCACAACACTTCCTAGACATATTTTAGTCTTTTTTTTTCCCCCTTGTACTAATACTAAGTGGCATTTAAAATGTGACCCACACACATTAACCCCACAGTCTTTTGGCAATGGTTTCACTGACCTCAGTTGGAGTTCTGCCTGAGTAGCAGCTATGGACAGTGCAAATTTATGTAACTGGGGTTTGACTACCTCTGCGTTCCTACTACTCAAATGTTAAATCTAGCCTCTTCCTCAGCACCTACACTGCATGATAGAAAAGGAGCATTTTCCTCTGCTGCTGGCTCAATCCCAGCATGGGGAAAGATTTAGGGCATCAATGTACCAGTAAATCTACCAGCTTGCAGCTTCTGCTGAAAATGCCAGCTGTAGCACAGCACGCAGATGCGAGGTACACAAACTCCCCTTCAGACCCAAAAATTCTGCCATTCTTTGCTTTGCATCTTACCCTGTAAATGCATCTTCCCTGTGCCTACAGAGGAAGCTGTAAGAGAAACGAAATGAAGCTGAACATGTCAAAATCCAGTAAATCATATAAGGACATTGAAGATGGCTTTTATCAGAAGGTTCTAAGTTCTTATCTTCTTAAAAGGGTTAAGGATTTTACACCACCTCTTGCTACCACATATAATTAAGAAAAAGGTTTCTGATCTGTGTGATACTCTTTTTCAAATGATATACCAGTTGTGTACATTGGAAATGAAGAATCTGACATTACACAGTTTGACTGAAAGTCATTTAAGTTGATAAATAACTATTCTTATATGCAAAATTCATTGTTGTGTAAAACATTGGGTTTTTTCCTACAGCTTGATTAATCTAGGTTTTTTTTGGGGGGGGATTTAATTTATAAACATAGTTCATATTGGACAAAAAATAGACTTTTGGCTTTCATTATGTAGTTGGGCCTAAATTTCAGGACTAGAAAAGTAAAACTGAATTCAGTAGGGCTACTCCCAGGCTTAGCAATTACAGGTACATCTTGACCCTGAAGAGTCAGGATTTAAATCTTTTGAGTCTTATAAACACAGATATGCTCAATTGTATTTTCATGTGTAATCTCATAGTATTGCAGCTAAGGACTTAAGATGCTGAATTGGGAAGGAACGGACACTGTAGTGGAGTAGTGTACTAGCATTACAGAGCTGTTCCTACTCATAAAAAATTTGTAGAGGATGAGTGTTTGGGGAACTAACTTCTGATAAAATTATGACTACACCTTGGGTAATGAGTAAAATTGTCACTTTAGATGCACTTTAGGATGCCCTCTTTTTCAGTGAGAAGGATGCTGATATATTTGAATGTTACAAAAGATGAATCTTGTTATGATGCTGTCAAATGATTACCACAAGTATTTCACATGAGTATGTTGCACATTTCAATAAATGTTTCTATTTTCTTAAGGTTGGTTGGTTTTGGTTTTATTTTTTTTTCCTGTAATACAACCCATACTCGCAGAATGTATGCCTGCATTCACAAGAGATTTGTAATTCAGGATGCAGTCTGTATTTAGCAGTGGGGCTGCTTGCACAGTGCCAAGGACAGCATCTAGGCTGAAATGGAGGACAATAGTGGTGATTTTCCTTATGATGAAAGGCATTTGTTACAAGCCTGACTGGACTGGGCTGTGCTGGAAAGAAGGCAGTTCAAATACCTTGTGCTGTTCGGATGACAGTCGCTACAAAAGACACAGCCACCCATAAATATCTGAGGACAAAAAAAGATTATCTTCTGTCATGGTAAATAAGAGAGAAAAGCCAGTCTATTTAGAAGACCGAAGACAAGCAGCTTCTCAAGCTCATCTACCGTCTTGAGGCTCAGTGCAAACTCTGGTACCAGACAACGCAAAATCGAGCTTTTCACAGTATTTTGGCTGGGTGTGAGACGAGGCTGTTTTTTTCCCCTCTCTTTCCCTTTTTTTTTTTTTTTGTTCCCTGCATATTCAGGTGGGTAAGAGTGCCCAGAAGCAGCGCCGCAGCGAGATGCTGTGTGTGTATTACCCCCGGGGCTGCTGTGTTTTGTGAGTGCGTCACCCCCAGGGCTGCTGTGCTCTGTGTGTGCGTGTCTTACCTGGGGCTGCTGTGTTTAGTGTGTGTGTGTCAGCCCCGAGGCCGCTGCGCTGCGTGTGTCACCCACGGGGTTGCTCCTGGGCTCTGTCACCCCCGCAAAGGCCCGGGCGAGGGCTGAGCGGCGCCGCGGTGAAGTCACCAGGCATCTCCCGTTCGCCTCCCAGCTCCTCGCGGCTCCTGCCGTGCCTGTCGGAGGAGGACCGGCCCTTGAGGCATTCATGCACCAACAACAGGGAAGCATAGACAGAGCTCGCAGCACACCCCTGCCCATCATGGTTCCCATGCTTTTCCCTCCTTCCTTCCCCGGCAGCCAGGACAAACCCCCCGCCCCCTCTGCACCACGAGCCCCCGTTGCTCTCTCCGGCCGCCAAAGGACCTGCTGGGCCGGGGCCGTCACGCTCGGGCAACCCGAGGTAATATTCCTTACAACAGACTAAAAACCCCACAGTAAAAACGCCGGTGCGGCTCGGCTCGGTGCGGCTCGGCACACCCGGGCCAGCGCCCTCAGCCCGCCCGGCGCTGCCAAGCAGGAAATCCCGGGATCCCCGCGCCTGCCGCCGCCAGGGGGCGCTGCTGTGCCTGGCGCGGCGCGGCCGCTTCAAAGCGGGCGGCGGCGGGAGGCGGCGGTTTAATGGCGCC
>VXAY01002908.1:333097-346192 GCA_013399855.1 Oxyruncus cristatus
TTTTTCTTGTAGTAGGGCATCAGTCAAAGTGTCCTGACTTGAAGTTTTTTAAATACCCATCAGAAACAAGATCAACTGAGGAGAGTGGTGGTGGGAGAGAGAAATAATTCTTTTCGTTTAGGAGTTGCTTGAAAAAGACAGGATTTCCCCCATCCCCGCCCTCGGGAAGAAGTTTGATTTCTTTACTCCCCTCCCCCCTTTCCCTGACCTTCATGTCTCATTATCCTCTTGAGCAATCCGTGTATTATGAGGGGGGGAAACTGTCTATGATTAAAATACTAGTACAATAATAGGTGTTTCAGTTTGATAAAACTACTTTGAATGGGCCATCCTTTATTTAAAACAGAGTTAACTTCTAAATCTCCCTGATTCATATTCTAGGAGCTGCTAGATAAAATTATGTGTTTATTGTCTGCAGTTATTGTAGATTTTTGCCCTTGAATCACAGTATTATATTGTCTTCATTTACTGACTGAATTTTGCTTATTTTAGTATTTTAAGGCAGTAATTTGTTGAGGAAAAAAAGACTATATTTGCTTAACTCTTCTTGTTTCTAATGTGTTGCTCTTGTTTCCCCTCCCCCCATTTTACATTCCAAGTCTTTGTCACATTTCATGTGAGGTTTTTTAATAACTTCTTACTGCTTTTCTTTTAGTTAAGCCAAAGGACAAGGCTGCTGTCTTAAACATGAGTTTTGGCTGCAGTGTCTTAGAGTGGGTATGAATGGCTTCAGTGTATCTGCTGTATTTACAAGTATGCTCTCATAGGTTGGCAGAAAACTCTTGTTTGCCCTCCCAGTGCTGATTCAGGGAAAAATAATAGCTCTGATCATCCCACAGCTTGCTCTGCAAATGTAGACCCTTGCTCTCCTAGAGACCTGCTGGAACCTGTTACATTGATTGCTGTGCTTCCTGTGGAGTAGTATCAATAGTTACACCTTGAGTGGTCTATGGTTTGATTAGAAACCTTTCTATATCCTGAGTTACAAAAAGGAAACTTAATTACAAACTAATCCACTCTGTTTCAATGGTTTAGTGATTCTGCCAAGTCTTAGGCTGCAGTCAGCTGTTCTTATTATGAGGCAGGATCCTTTTCTGTTTTGCTTTGCAGAAATGAGCTCACAAAATTCATCTTTCCCTGACCTTTTGAAGGAGATCAGGCAAAAAGATCATAATGATAATGTCTGTTTTCCAGTTCTGATGGCTGGGAGGAGCTGTTGAAAATACACTTGCTCCTCTGGCTGTCTGCTGCAAAGTGATAGGAATGTTTTTTGTACTTTCTAATCAAATTGTATCAGAAATGCTTGCAGTTTTTCTGCATATGCAGTCAGCAAATTCTGGAGCTGACAGTGCTAACACAAAGTGGGTTTTTAAATAGCTTGATTGTTTGATGGGCCATTTATAGTAGTGACACCGTAAGTGTCCTTTCTCAACAAGTCTGAAGAAAATGAGAAACAGAGTAAGTGAACCAATATGTCTGATAACTTTATTTACTGTGGTGAAAAAAATTCCCATCAGATGGTTCTAGGATTGGCATGACAATGTTACTGCCTTTTAATAGGATCATTTCATCTCTTTATTCAAAGACTAGCAAGTGAGTGGTAGCTTTTTGCATTAAAGTACCTTGCTGTTATCCTACAGGTATCACTATGACAGTTTAATACAACTGCTTCCTGTTTATATTGCATAGAAGTGACTTGTGACTGAAGAAATGCACTAAAGCTTACTTAATATAACCTTTTCCTTCTGTATGATGTCCAAAGGATTGTCTGAAATACTTGGGAGTAAAGATAGGTCTTTCAGGTTGTCTGAAAAATAAGATTCTAACTTAGCAGGTTCAAGCACAATTTTTTTCACTACATACAAACATTTAGCTTTGTTTGCACTGATCACTGCTTTGCTTGTGAGCAGCTAGATTCCATACTTTCGGAGTCTTTATATTTATTCTTGAGTTTCATTTGGAAATTTTTCTGACTGTTCTTTTTTTGCAGTAGTATTGAGTTTATTTCCTGTTATCATAAAACTCCACTACAAACTACAAACTATGAAAGCTATTGCTATGGTTCTTGGAGACAGTTTCAGCTGAACTGCCTTCATCTCAACTCCAGTCTCTAATAAGTAGGTCATATACATCATAAGAATTGTATAATACCTGGCAACTGTTGTACATGTTCAGCCCTTGTGGGGGACTCTTAGCTAGTGAGGAATATGAAGATGAAATCAGGAAAACATATTAAGGCCAAAATTCAATATTGGCCTACCATAATCTGGTACATGATCAGCTTCTTCCTATTATTTCTGCTATTGCTGTTTAACATTTGATTTACTTCATGTTTGATTGCTGGTAAGACTCTATGCAGATTTCATAATCTCAGATATTTATTTCCTTTTGTATATGTAGTTATACATATGTATATGTAAAACTTATGTTATATATGATATTTTGTTATATATTGTTTTATATATATATAAACCCACTCACCCTGAGCACTTCCAATGGTGGGGGGACTGAACTAGGTGATCTTTAAAGGTCCTCTTATAACTCAAGCCATTTTATGAGGAACCTGGGACTATTTCACTTCTGTGGTATTTAAGAGAGTCTTTCTGATGGATCAGTCTTTCTGTTCTTACCATAGATGTGCCTGCTAGTTGGCTGCTGAAGCTACACATGCAGTATGATCCTCAGAGTAACTCAGGGTGGTGGATCTGCTGTGGCCCTGGGCCTGTAGTACAGGCAGATGCTCTAGCTGGAAGGACTCTTGGGAAATGCCCAGATATTGTCAGTTCCTATGGAGTGTTACAGGCCCTCCCAGGAGGATTTCACGCAGTTTTCAGTCAGGGCTATGTCCCTGCAGTGACCACACAGGGTGGCTGTGGTGGTGTGGGTGGACAGAGCCTGTTCGTTGCACAAATGCTTCCTCCCTGGGGTGGCAGGAAGGGTCTTGCTATATTGCTTAAAGCAACTGTATTTTTCTGGGCCTGTTGCTTTAGACAACATTTGTCTTCTTAGAAGGAAGATGAATGTTACTTTGGTTTTCCTTCAATTACTGCTTAAGGAAAGAGTTTTCCCCTTCATCTCTCTACACCCGTATTAAGAAATACATCCGTCCAGACAGAATGAGAGCGATGCTCTGTGACTTGTGCAGTCGGGCTTATGTCTCCAGCACAGTCACTGCAAATTCAAGACCAAGCTATCTGCAGTCAGTGTATGTATATTTTTAGCCTGGTTTTCTGAGAAAATAGATTGCATGCAACTCCTTCTGTGAATGTCTTTCACTCTTGCTCTTATCTTCTAAATCTTTTGAGCCATTCCAGTTGCATTTTTGAGAGGGTAGAAGCTTTATCTCCAATAAACCTACAGTTTTCTGGCAGTAGGTAGCCTCAGCAGATGGAAAGATGCCTGCTGAAGGAGAGATTGAAGTCTGAGCTCTTCCTACAAATTTGACACACATTCCTAGGAAACTGGATTTTACTGGCTCAGTTGCTTACAAATCAACTTACATTGTGCTCCTATTTTTTGACATTGTCTCAAATTAGACTGTTACTTCCTTTTTGGTTATTTTTGCAACAGTTCTGAATATGGAAAAAGAGCAAGTGTTTAGTCTTTAGCCCCAAGTAGCTTTATAATGTGGCAAAAAGTGCATGATGAAAAAGGAAAGGTTCTTTTTTTTTTTTTAAACCTTTTTTTAGTGTTCTTCATACATGTTCTACTTATTAAAATTCTTATTTTAAAATAATTATTTTAACTCTTATCTCTTATGAATTTTGCCTGGTAGTAGCAATTTTTCAGGCACCCAGAAACTTAGGATTCTTATAGTTGTATTGTATGAATATTGTTCCCCCAGTGGAACATAACTTGATAGGACACAAACTGAAACAGCTTAGTCTTGTTTCTGTATTTCTCCTCAGTATTTGTTTTGTGTAAACAGACCCTGTGTGACCCTTTCAGTTAGCTGATCACTTTTGCACTCTAGTATCTGTTGAATACATATTATGGTCTTTTGTCTTGTCATGCTGACTTGATTAATGTTGGACCATCATCTTCCTTCATGAATAATGTATTTCTTGTCATGCAGTTGGAACTTAGAGGAGAAAACACCTACACCTACTTTCTTTAGATTAATTATGCATTACTGTCACGTTTGATGTGTACTGTCCTCACTTTTGTGGAAAAAGCGCTGACCAAAGGTATATGATGAGGATGTAGAAGGTGTCTTAAATTTATGGAAAGGCAGACCATATTTAAATTTAAAAAAAAACATACCTTTTATTAAAGCTTTTCACTTTTTTCTTTGTCCTTCTGATATTTGTTGACACCTTAGATTTTGAAAGGTTTATAGGTGATGTTTCTCTCTACTTTAAATTAATAGGTTATGCTTATGTCAATTACTCTTTCCTAGCTGTGTATGTGTGTCTTGCTGTCCAGCAGAGATGGAGTGACAACATTCACTAGGCCTCACTAGCTGTAGCTGGAAAGCTGGGAGAGGTAGGATAACCAGGGTCACAGCTTCAGGATGCACGTGCCAGCTCAAGTGAGCCATCGGTGCCCATTGGGTCTTAAGGTGTGGTCTCAGCTGATCCTCAGGACCAGATCAGGACCTCCTGGGCTCTGGCTTGCACCTAAGACGGAGCTGAGGTCATAAGCTTTGTGCCTCAGAAGTTGCAGGTAAAACGGACCAATCAGCTCTTCCTATTAATGACTGAGAAATGAACTGTGTACAGGTTGTTAACCACACCGTAGCGGTGAACCTTGTAGTTGCCACATAAATTGAAACCAACCACTTCCTAAGGGTGCAGTATGTAGTATCTGCAGGTCTGATTGTAAGCAGTTAAAAACCTGCTAAGTTTGTGGACGTTCATCCATTCTTACTCACCTGCAAAGTGTAAGTTTATCTCAAGGCTACAAGCTTGTTTGTTTGTCTTTATCTTGTGATGTGACAGCCCCCTACCTCGGGAAAGGTTACTCTAGGAACATGGGTGCCATGTGGAGCTTGCACTAAGCAGTGCTGCTGACCCTGGCACCTCTCCATGGCTGTGTGTTCGGTTGTGCTCTGTACTTTGGAACTTTTTGGCTCTGAGGGAGCTATTCTGTTCGGTATGAGTTCATCCTTCTCTCTACTGTAGTTTCTCACATCCACTGCTTGTTGGAGCAGACACTGCTGCTGTCACTGGGCATCAGCTATGGCTGTGTTCAGAATATGTAATCTTCTGTTATCTCCTTACTTCCATGATGTGGTGTCCCACTAGGGCAGCAGCATTGGCCACTTACTCTGCATGGATTTATGTCTGAAAAGACATTCTCAAATGTTTTACCCCTGACTGTTAGTGAGCATGAAACATAACAGTTCTTTGTTGTTTTACTGTCTATCCCCTTCATTAGGAAGGTAATAACCCCCTTCTCTGTCTTCTGTTCTTCTTTTGCTCCAGGTTGTCATTGTCTTTAAAAAAAAAAACTCACTTCAGAGGGAGCAACAGGGTAATGCTGGCTTTGGTTCATGTTACATATTTAGCCTAAAATCAAAGTATGACAAATTCATAGACGACTCATAAATCCAAAGAGTGTGATAGTCTTTTTAGCAAACTGTCAGTTCGTGCTAAATATTTGCATCAGTCAGTTAACATTTCCATTAGCTCCTTAAAAAGCTGAAGTTCACAGGTTTGAATGAAATCCAATATTTATGGATGTGTTCCCTTGCTTTTCGATTTACACTACTGCTATGAAGCTTTTTTTATAGTTACAGGTGAATGTGTTTTCAGGGGCTGCTCTTGAGAAGTTCATGGTTTTGGTCTCTTGCCTGAAAGGTCTGCATGGTTTTTTGGAGGGGTTTCTTTGTTTTGGCTTTGTTTCCTGTAGTCCGTGATTCTACTGTAGTGGTCTCCAGACCAACACAGGCCTGCCCTTGTAACTTTTGGATGGGATGATTCAACACAGCTGCCAATATAAAGAACAGTCAAACCATCATGCCCCCTCACTGTGCTAATAATAGTGACGTACCATTTTGCTGGCAGGCAACGCTGCTGGCAGTGGCAGCTTCAGGAGGGATCACTAGAAGGGCAGCAGAATCAGTCAGGATCTCTTTTTCCCTCTCACCTTAGTATCTTTTCTCATGCATCTTCATTTCTCACGCCATGAGACTGAACCATTCTTTTCATTGAAGTAACAGCGTATTTTCACTGTAGTATCAACCAGTTCTGATATTGAACTGTAGAAGAAGGATAAAGATGATGCTGTTTTTGGAGGGGGGAAAAAACCCGAAAAAAACAAAACACAAAACCCTCTGCAGAACAAAACAGTTTTTGTGCTATCCTAGGCAGTGTTACTAAAATAATAACCTGGAGAGTACCAGGGTAAAACAATATGTGCAGCTCAGGATGTCCTATCAAAGTCACCTCAACTATTGTGAAAATCAGCTGTTTTCTATACCAAGAGAGCTTTCATATGATTCCCTTAACATGGGACTTATCCAGCCCTATTGGGTATGAAGAATTCACAGTATCTGGAGTTTTACACAAAGAGAGGAAATTGCTCTCTTCAAAAAAAAAAAAAATCTCTACAAAGAAACTTAAAACAAATAGGCTTAAATGAAAAACGGTATGTATCTGAGCTCTTGTAATTGCTGAAATTGCTGACCATCAACAAATACATCTTCCTAAAAGTATGTGGGAAATGAAATGCTCTTTATAAGAGCTGTAGACCTCTGTTTCGGTACTTGATGTTACCTAAAGTCTGTCGGCTGTCCAGTTGTTACAGTGCTTGTGTGAGAGAAAATCAGAGGTTACTGACCTATATCCCACCCAGACATTCATCAGAGCATTGATTATTTCATTCAGTGAAAATATGCAGAGCTATACCACCTGAAAGTGGTAAATTCTGTAACAAGACAATAAATAATTTAAAAGACTAATGTTTTTATTTTATATGGGCATCTTATTTTTCAGTATATGCATCAAGTAAAACACATCATGTTTTGATGCATTTAAATGCTCGAGAGGGTCTTCTGTGATCACATCATTAGGTGCTTAGGGAGTCTAAGTGCCAAATTCACTTTCTCTTTAATTGAGGTTCTGACATTTAAACTATTATATATCTACAGTGATGGAAAGTCTACAGGGATCAGAAAAGATTCCCTCATTTAGTGGAGAATTTTTTTCTGAATATACTGTTTTCGTATTTCTCTAAAACATCTTGCATTTCATAATAATACAAAAAACCTACTCCAGTTTAATTTTTTTTTCCTACTCAGCAGCCATTCAGTACATGGAAACAAGGAAATGACGTTTTGAAATAGGATACCCTGCCTAAATTATTTCCAAAAATATTTGTCAGTTTTAAATTTTGACACTTCCTATGAATGTTAAGGAATATAATGAAACTGTCAAAAAGAAAAAAGATATGAGCTACTCAGAAAAGAATAATGTAAATACAGCGGCTTTCCTCTTGATGCAGTATACTTTTTTGGCAGATGTCATCTGTTCTGGGGAAGTATCACATATGCAAAAGACTCACATGCAAAGAGAGTGGCTTTGGGGCAGTCTGTCCCAAAATGAACAGGTGATGGTACATCTTAAAACTGTTTAGTATGTGAAGGCTTGGTGTGCCTGTAAATGAATGAGCAGTGCTGTATGACAGAAGATATGAGTTATCCCAGAACCCTCTCAGAGGGTTGTCTGGTGTTAGCCGTGGAGGCAGCCAGGCTAAATGGGCCTTTGGCGACTGTGGTGTTAGGAATCGCAGCCTTGCATGCCATGCAATAAAGCAGTGCACAGAGAAGGGGCTGTGTGCCCTGTATACAGAGCTCTATTTTCCTTCATGACAATTCCTATTTGCATCTCTCCAGTCTTCTTTCACACACTGTCCCTGTGTTCTTCTATGTGTGTGGGTGGGGGGTTGTTTGTTGGTTGAGTTGTTTTTGAGGCTACGTGGGAAACTTGAGGCAAAAAACTGAAGATGAATTGTGGATCAAGTTCCCTTTTCCATCCAAGAACTATAGTCCTCTCTTAACTGACAGAGTGCCTTGTAAACGTGCTGATACAACACAAGGTATATGTATTGACAGTCTCTGAACAACTCTGATCCAACAGACATAGGGAGGGTATCCCCAAAGTTCTAGGTATACAGGGAGCATATGCTTTGGGATAATGTCATTGTATCAATTTCTTCTTGCTTCCTGTGTTGCCTTTGTTTTGGCTGTGCAACTCAACTGCCAGTCACAGTGATCAAACCATTACTGAAGAGTCCATCTGGCTTAGACTATGCAAAATGCAGTTGTACCTCTGTTCACCTCTGTGCCTCTGTCCTTTGTTGTGTAGCCACTTCATAGCCTGAAAGGAGTTGCCCCATGTGTTTCTCTTTACCCAGTTTGTCTCCTGTGGGCTCAAGTTTCAAGAGGGAATGTAGATGCTTCAGGTATGTAGGGTGTTCAAAATGAAAATTTCCTTTTTCATTCACCCAAATACACTGAAACACAAAGTATCTGAGATGATCAGCAAGTTCCTTGGTCCCTTTCTGATTGACTGTCAAAATGAGGTCAGGTTAAATCTGTGTCAAATTCTAGGTCAGACCGAACCTTAGACTATTGTTTAGCTTAATTTCTCTCTAGTACTTAAAGTGAAAGTAACTTAAATCCATTTTTAAAAAAATACTTGCAAATGTAGGAATTAATGTTCTTGTACGCTTCTAAGGGATGGATAGAAAAGTTGCAAAATTTGGACTTGTTTTTTACACCACTTCACCTTTCCATCCCAGTCATAGTCAAATTATTTTAATATTTTTTCTTTCAAAATTAGACTAGCCATGTGGAAAAAGCATTTTTTTCCTACACTGTTTTAGTATTGTTCCAAGTAGTATGATATGCCTACCCCTCCCTTTTTATAGAAATCCACAGAATATTTTGTCCACTTTACTGCATTTAGAGTTCATCTGGGAGGCTTAGGAAAGCTTGTCCAGTAAGATAAATATGGAGTGCTGATTTCACTATGTTAACAGTAGGTTTTGATTTTTTTGTTCTTTACTGGAGACGAAAAATATATGGAAGGCATTTTGCATTTCAGCTTTTTAATGAGCAGGTGTGTATGTGGGGTGAGTTGTCTTCTCATGAAGGCTTAATTCTGTGTGCCTTTCTATTACACATTTTAGTAAACCTGGCAGTTAAGTCCAACCACCGCTTCTTAAAAGTCTGAAGTGACAAGGCTTCTCTGGAAGTGCATGCAAGAGTTAGTAGAGTAGCAATAGCTGTCAGGTTCAAAGCAAAGCTAGTAATTAAATCTCTTGGCCTATCATGTTAGAAATGTATTATTTCCCTGTTTTCAGCACACAGTATCTCCTGTATTAGTATGAATGGATCTATTAAAATACCTTTTATCACTATGCTTTGAGCTTTTCTGTCTTTGTGAAATCATGTAGCTGCTTTCTGTAAAAAGCCTTTAAAGAGCTTCCCACATCTGATCTGATAAAAAGCATCTTATTGTTGTGAACCAGCCAGTTGAATAGCTGTTCAGCTGTGGTAACCTGAATAGCACTTGCTATGAGAAAATGGTGTGGGAGTGGAAGGACTGTGGCAGGTGGGTAGCTTTCTCCTCTGTGTCTGGGAGTCCATGGGAATTTCATCTCCTGGCTTGAGCAACAGCGTGCTTAGGCTGGCTCTGCACAGCAAAGAGCTTTACCCGGAGCTCGTATGTGCTTCCTCCTTCACTAAGCTGTACGCTTAAGTTTTGCTTGAGTGTTGCAGGATGTAACTCTGTGTGACCTCCCTGGCACAGGGACCACAGGGTCTCAATTTGGTTGTAGCATGTAAATACCTTGCAGAGCAGAATTTCCCTTTGACAAGTGTGTTGTGTCCCTTGCTGCTGTGGGAGCGTTGCTGCTGAGGGATCTCATCTTTCACCCTGCATCTCTCTTCCCTCTGTGGGTAGAGGTGACAGTGTAGGACTGTATGAAATGCTGTCTCCTGACAAGGGTAAGGAGGCTGGTGAGGATATCACATTTTGCATAATCACACGTTGTCACCACCATAAGTTAAGGTAAGAATCCAAAGCTGAAATTCTTTTGTGTGCATATAACCAGTCAAACCTCATCTTCTTTCCCATATGTCCTTTAGCATTTGTCCTTGGGACCCTGTGGCTGCCAGGCTGTGAGCTGCATCATCAGCTTTGACAGGATGGAGTGGAGAGAGATGAGTTCATGGCCATTTGTGCCTCCTAGCTACTCTTGGCTGACACAAAAAACAGATGAACCATGGGCTGTCACACAAATACAGAGCAGATCCCACAGCCTTTCTTTTCACATCTGCTGCTGGTCCTGGGCTGAGACTGACACACGTTTCCTATTTTTGCCTGTCAGCTTATGGCTCTGTACAATAGAGCTTTCTTGTTGGGAAAACCATTACAGCACGTCAGCAAAAGTGTGCCAGGTGAATGGAGCAGCAGCTGCCTGTAAAATATAAACAAGTAGATGTCTGTGAAAAATAAACTGAAAATCAAGATGCTTCAGGACTGGGCCTGGACCAGACACCATTTAACAGTTTTATTTCTAAGACAGAAGCTTTTAAAAAAAAAAGGCATCCAATTATGTTGTTTAGCAGTCTGCCATTACCAGATTTGAGTAATCAGTAATTAGCCACAAAGCATTTATTTGTTTCTGATGAGTGAAACCAAAGGTATGTATGCAGGATGGGGCTGAATTCAATCGGATTTCGTGGTGAAAAGTTTTCTGGACATGGGGCATCGGGGACTGCATCCTGAAAAACAACAACTCAGCAAAAGTGTTAGGGATCAGCCTGGATGCAGAACTTTCAAGGGACCGGTGCAGCATTGTAGGGAGAGAAGACAGGTCTAATTTAATACTTGGTTAATGGGATTTATAAAATAAACATATTTCTCCTTGCAGTGCATTAATGGCAGTAATATATAAATTCTGTATCTGATCCTAGTTTTCACTAGGATCTTAAAAGGTCTTTTTAAAACCTGCAGAAGGTATAGAAAGAGCCACAATAGTTATCAGTGGTAAAAAAATTCCTGAAAGTGAATCTGGAAAGGGTGAGGTGTGAGCAGCTTTTTTTTTTTTTTTTTCCCCACCCCTGTGTTTTTATTTGTAGCTGTTTGAATTCCTGTCCAGATAATTTTAGGACAGACTTCATATCATGCAAAGACAAATGTCTAATAACTGTCAAATGGATTGATTTGTCAGGTCTGTCTCTGTGAGATATTTTTCTGCTGGGTATGGAGGACAAAACACTGGAAAAAAATGATCAAGAGGAAACAGGCTAAGAAGGTTATTAAAATCATGAGAAAGGAGCTTGGGTTTTTTTTACATCAATTGAATTATAAATCAATAAAAGGGTTAAAATAGCCTGGTGACATGTGGGTGAGATGACCATTAGTTATGTCTCATCAGAAAAACTTCTCAAAATTGGATTCACTTGGTTGAAGCCCAAGAAAAGAAGGGACACCTTGAGTGCCAGGATAAGCATTTTAGTTGTCTGAGAGATCAGCAGAAGGACTGCATTTTGTGTATATTGTGCATGTCCTTTCTACAGGATTTAGACATACAGCTTCTTAGTGAGTATAATAATCATGCTGCAGGCTGGGGGACTGGCAGGATGCTGGCTAATCAAGGAAGAGCCTCTTGTGAAAGTCTTGTATGGGAGGGGAGATAAGAGGTTTGTCTGTTTCTGTGTAGAGCTTAAACTAGTAGCTGGATAAGGCCAAGGAAATGTCAGAGAGAAGGGTTGAAATTTCCAGTTTGGATGAGAGCGGCTTCGAATAGGAGGTAATTCTGTGGGGTCCCTCTTAGAGGGAGTTTTGGTGGCTGGAAGAGGTTGCCCAGGAGCAAACACGAGAGACAGAAGCTGCTGGTGAAATCTGTTTGTTTCCTCAAGATCCCTCCAGCCTTTAAAAGATAGAAGTGGGAGAGAGGGCCCCAGGAAAGCAGTGCTGGTAGAGCAATTAGTGAACTGCTGAGTTCACCTCACTTTGAGTGAAGTGCTGGCAAGGGCAAGGTTTTAAGAGGAAGAAAGAGGTCAGGAGATGCGTAAGTTGGATGAAGCTGATGCAATGACTGAGAGCACTGGATGGGACAAGTTTTGTGCTAAGGAAGAAGGGCTAGCAGAAGAGCTGAAAAATGTCTGTGGTACAGATTTTGGGAAAGAAGTTTTTAAGCAGCTTAAACACTAACTGTACCCTGACAATATGAGGAGAGGCTGCCTTGACAAGAAAGTATGTTGTACTGACTTCCTGTTAGTCTCCTTTTTTAATTGATTTTCTTCCTTTTCTCACTTACAGAGTGATAGGTGTAACTAGAGACACTTGCTGAAGACCTAAATGGAAAAGTGAATGGCTGTAGCTCTTTAAACCAGTAAATTGCCCTTCCCACTGTTAAAGAAAGTAGTGAATCTCCTGAGGTTTCAGCCCAAGACAGGTCATGTGCCCAGGCGGTATTTCTTTATCCATGTACAAGTTACTTGTACTTATCGGAGTATTTGGGAATATATAATAATTTGTGGTGTTCAGGTTGAAAATCTAATGGCCCTTCTGACCCTAAGGAAGCTGTCTTCTTGTTTTACAAACAGTTACACCGTAATGAAAATGGAGGTTTTTTTCCTCCTGAAATGTCAAGAGAATTTAGGAAGAGGGCAGTAACATATTTTGTCAGATTTCCTAATTTTTAAGCAAGATTTGTTGTAAAGAAGTAGCAGGGGAAGGTTGAAGTGAGGGGGGAGCCTCTTTTTGGTGACACAGCTGCTGAATGAATAACTGATCAGTAGCCTAGAATGTTACAGCGCATATATATATATATGAGCGTTTTTCAAGTATTGGTTGCCTGAGTAACAGTAACTAGTGTTTATTTGTTTGTTTTTCACAAAAGTATGGTACATATTTTTCCCATATCACGTCTCCTTCTAAATGGAAATCAGAGTGGAGGATGAGAATGTTTCAAGAATTAAATGTGTATTTCTTGAAGCATTCCTTAACATTGGGAACTTCTGTAATTACAAATATTTTAAATAGCATGTTGTCTGAAATTTAGGATGAATAAGGAAGACTGGAATCTTGTGCGTTTGGTTATAAACTAATTCCAAACTGCATTTTTTTTTTTTTT
>VXAY01002908.1:346223-380184 GCA_013399855.1 Oxyruncus cristatus
TTTTTAGATTTGGTAGCAAAGGGCAGGTTTTATGTTAAAAATCTACATACTCAGTTTGGGGATATAAGTTTTCTGAGCATTTGTTGGAAAGGAACTGAGCTAATGATTTACCTCTGAGAAACAACACTGTTGGATAAATCTGAAAATGGGAAATAGCTTGCAGTAAAAGTAGGACTACTGCCAAATGCTGTGTTCTGAATTTATAGAATCATAAAATTCTTTAGTTAAAGAAGACCTTTAAGATGATCAAGTCCAACCGCTAACCCAGTACTGCCAAGTCCACCACTAAACCGTGTGCCCAAGTACCACATCCACATGTCTTTCAAATACCTCTAGGGACGGTGATTCCACCATTTCTCTGGGGAGCCTACTGCAATGCTTGACAGCCTTCTCAGTGAAGATTTTCCTAATATCTAATCTATACGTCCTCTGGTGCAATTTGAGCTATTTCCTCTTGTCCTATTGCTTGTTATGTGGCTCCAAGCTCATTTCAGGTAGTTGTAGAGAGCGATGAGGTTCTCCCCTCATAGCCTCCTTTTCTCCAGGCTAAACAACCCCAGCTCTCTCAGCTGCTCCTCATCAGATGTGCCTTCCACACCCTTCACTGGACTCATTCCAGCACCTCAATGTCTTCCTTGAAGTGAAAGGTGCAAAACTGGACACAGGATTCAAGGTGTGGCTTCACCAGTGCCAAGTATGGGTAAATGATCACTATCCTGGTCCTGCTGGCCACACTGTTGCTGAGACAAACCAAGATGCCCTTGGCCTTCCTGGCTGCCTGTCCACACTGCTGGCTCATGTTCATCTGGCTGTTTACCAGCACCCCGAGGTCCTTTTACACCAGGAACTTCTCATCCACTCTTCCCCAAGCCTGTAGCACTTAATGGGGTTGTTGTGACCCAAGGGCAGGACGCAGCACTTGGCTTCTTTGAACCTCATACCACTGGCCTTGGCCCATCAGTCCAGCATTTCCAGATCCTTCTGCAGAGCATTCCTACCCTCAGTGCTTCTGCCCAATCTGGAACTGACTGGTGCACTTGATCCCTTCATCTGCATGATTGATAAAGACATTAAATAGGACTGGCCCCAAAACTGATGCCTGGGGATTACCATTTGTGACCAACCACCAGCTGGAGCAACTCCATTCACCACTACTCGCTGGGCCTGTCTGTCCAGCCAGTTTTTTACCCAGTGAACAGTACATCTGTCCAAGTAATGAGCAGCCAGTTTCTCCAGGAGAATGCTGTGGGAAAGGGTATTAAAGGCTTTACTAAAGTCTAGGTAGGCAATGTCCACAGCCTTTCCCTTATCCACTAAGTGGGTCATCTTGTTACAGGAGATCGGGTCGATCAAGGAGAATCTGCCTCTTATGCTGTCTGGACCTGATCCCCTGGTTGTCCTGTACATGCTGCATGAAGGCACTCGGGATGATCTGCTCCATGATCCTCCCGGGCACCCATATCAGGCTGACAGATGTGTAGTTCTCCACATTCTCATTCTGCCCCTTTTTATAGATAGGTGTCACATTTAACTTCCAGTCACCTGTTAGTCACCTATTAGACCTCCCCAGTTAGCCAGGACTGCTGGTAAGTGATTGAAGGTGGCTTTGGTGATCGTGGCCACCAGCTCCCTCAGTACCCTCAGTCCATCCAGCCTCATAGTCTTGTGTGCATCAAAGTGGTGTATCAGGTTGCTGACCATTTCACCTTGCATCTACTCTGGCCTCCAGTCGGGAGGCCTGGAGACACACCATCTACAATGCTGCTGATGCTTTTGAGAAAGCACGCAGGATCACCCTTGAGGAGAAAAGACAACGCAGAAAGAATTGTGCCTTGCAGAATATACCATCTAAGGAGTCTTTCTGCTGTGCCTCTTGCAACCGGACTTGCCTATCTCGTATTGGCCTTTTTAGCCACCAACGCGCTTGCAACAAACGTGGATAGAGCCCTTCCCAAATCTTCGTTCGCGAAGCCTGGCCATGATGATGAGGGCTTCATTCTGCTCCCTGTCTTCCAGCTCAGAGGGCGGCTGGGTAACCCTGAGAAAAATTGGTCTTACGTTAAAAACTGAGGCAAGGAAGACATTAATACATCAGCTTTTTTCTCAGCCTTCCCCCACATTCAATGAGGAGTGAAGATTTTCTTTAACCGTTCTTGTTGCTGATGTATTTATAGAAAGTTTTTAAGGTCTTTTATGACAGTAGCCAGAATTAGTTCTAGCTGGGCTTTGGCCCTTCTCATTTTCTTCTGGCATAACCTCACAGCATTCTTGTAGTCCTTCTGCAAGTTGCTAAAGTCATAATGTCTCCTTCTTTGACCTCTCTTCTTACTTCAGGAATCAAAAACTTTGTTTTATGATTGCTGTACCCGAGGCAACCTCCAACTATCATATCAGCCATAAGTCCTGTATTTGTGAAAAACAGGTCCAGTGGAACACTTCTGCGGGTTGAGTCACTTGCCAGCGTTTCAGGAAGTTTACTCACACAGTCCAGGAATGTCGCAGACTGTTTCTTATCTATTTTATTGTATTTCTAGCAGGTATCTGGTAAGTTGAAGTCCCCCAGAAGAACAGGGCTAGTGATCATAGTGCTTCTCACAGCTGCTTATAGCATTTCATCTGCCTCTTCATCCTGGTTGGACGGTCTGCTACAGACTACCACTAGGATACCTGCTTTATTGGCCTTATTACCCCCGATTCTTAGCTATAAACACTTCACTCATCATCAAGCGCTATGTAGTAAAAACACTCCCTAACCTCCAGGACTTCCCACCACCTCTCCTTCCTTGTCTTTCCTTTCCAAAGGGTTTATAGACATCCGTTGAAGCATTTCAGTTTTGTGGGTCATCCCACCATGTCTCTTGTGATGGCAATTGTCATAGCTTTCCTGCTGCGCAGTAGCTTCCAGCTCTTCCTCTTTGTTTCCTTCTTTTCCCTGGTATTTCATCACAGTTTTTAAAATACTCTGCCTACCTCCTTTTTTTTTTTTCTCAGATTAGTGGGCTTTGTATGTTGTTTTGTATGTATGTTTTCCTAGTACAATTTCTACAGAGGCTTTGCTAAATGTGTGAAAAAGCTGTTGTAGTTCACTGCTAGTTTTATATGTAAGAAGTCCCTGAGCCTGGCTCTGGATATGATTGGTGATGTTTTCCTGAAGTTCTGGGTCATGGGGGCTGCAGCTATCTAGGGTGATAGTAAAATGGGAATTTTCAGGCTTGGAAATTCAATGATAGAGACAGAAATAATAATAGTAAAAATGTCTTGTGTAATGGGATTAATCTTTCCAAGCTGCTAAGTGCTAACTGATCCAGTAAGTGCAGAGAGTAGAATGGGTTAGGAGGTGAATTTTGGCTGTCTTGGCTAAGACTGCTTGTGCTACCACACAATTTTAAAAGCTCATTGGAAAAATGGAGTCGTTAGTTCCGGGTTCGTACAATCAATCTAAATAAAGTCTGACCCTTACTTTTTTTCTTTTCTTTCAGGCTTGTCTAACAGTACCTTGAGCCAAATTCCTAGACTGGTTGGTGCTTTCTCATGGAATCCCTGTGACTGACAAAGGAGAGATTGTTGTGGTAGGCATTTGCCTTGACTGTCTTGACAATACTTGTCCAGGGCATAGGCAGGTGCAGTTTCCAGTGCTGCCACTCTTTCATAGGACTCTTACACCAACAGGAGCTGAGAGAGGGGAAAAAAAGAACCTGAGAGATGGGTTTTATAGTCTTTGGAACTGCTGTTGTGGTTCTCCATAGAAGTAGAAGCCACATAGCCTGAGGTACTATAGAGGAGGGAATTTGTCAAAGTTTGCTTTTAATTACGGAACTCTAGAATGAAAAGGGTTCATTTACCAAAGAAAGTAGTACATATTTATCGGGACATTCTAGTTATATTCCTAGCAAAATCCAAGTGACAGAGACTTGTTTTGCTGTAGTTTGACAACTGTCTGAAAAGTGCAGTTTTATGGTACTACCTGAAATGGGTTCACTAGGGTTTTATTTTTAAATCTCAACATATATACAGACATACAGAGATATCAAGAGACATTTTATATATATATAACAGAGCCTGTTTTGCATTCATATATGGTTCTTGATTTAATAATTCAGTTTCCTGTGTACTCCATATGTCCCATGTACTCCATACTCCAAATAAGGAAGTGAGATAATAAGAGTGATTTCCTTTTTGTGGTGGCTACAGTTCTAGCTTTACTGCATAGCAAATTATTGGTATATTTGATAAATGTGTTTCCAGTCAGTAAAAAAAAAGTAGTACATATTTATCTTGTCTTTTAGAAGGAAGTAAAAATTCTGTTTAAATACTTTAAGCCATTCTGTTTCTCAGTGGTTTGGAAAAGATCATCCTTCAAATATCACTAGATTTGTAAGAATTGTATTATGCTTGCTCTAATCATAGATTCATAGAATCAACCGGGTTGGAAAAGACCTCTGAGATCATCAAGTCCAACCCTTGATCCAACACCACCGTGGTTACTAACATGGCTATATGCAGAAATAATGACATTTTTAGATTCTTCATTTCCTCATGAATTTCTGTTGGTAGCTTTCCGTTTTCTGCAGCAATGCCACTGTTGTATGCATGCGTCTTCTGGAGGTAGTACTGAAAAGTCGTATACTTTCAGGTTCGCAGAGTGTAATTTTTTTTCTCCTTTTTTTTGGGAAGTCGCATTCCTGGGTTAATTATCAAAATGTAATGGTGTTTTTGCTTGACTCTTATTGATCACAGGAAAAACCTCCTGTGGAAACGTAATCATGGCCTCATTGGCTTGTATTTAAGTATTGAGTTTTTAATGTAACAGGCTGTGTGCTCAGCTTGAGTAAGATGTCTTAATGTAAAAAAGTACTACTTAATTGTATAGCTAGTTGAAATATTCTTCATCTGGATTTTTTTTGTTCCCTTTTTTATTACTGAGTGGGAAAATCTCTATTGCCACATCTTTTTTTGCTAGCAGAAAAACAAAAGGGAAGGGGGTGAAGAAAAGATGTAAATTTAATTTAAAATCAAAATGTCTGATACTATTTTCCATATCCCTTGCTTAAAAAGCAAATTGAGGTTCAAAAAAATTGTACAATTTCATTTTTTCTTCTTTAATTTAACTAGTTGATTTAAAATATAAATACAGAAGTGAAAATGATTTTTTTTTTTTTGTCCCTCACAGCTTGGGCTATAGCTAGTTAATTGCTTTTATGAACTTTCAGCTTACAAGTAATCACCATTTTGCCTACTTTTGAAAAGCTATAATAGAAACATGTAATTCATCTCTGATACTTAGAAACTTAAAGAAAATCTCTGTAACAACTGGAAAATGGCAAATTTATACACGTGTGTCCTTTTGGTCAGTGATTTGTTTTTAGCTTAATTCCTTTGCCATTGTGTTATTTGCATTACCCTGCATTATGTGTATTCAAGGACTGACTATATCTCTTCTTGATCTCCATATGTGAAGCAAATAAGCCAAGGTCCCCCAGCCTCTTTCACTGGGTTCAGCTCTTCTCTCCTCTCCTATAGAGTCCCATGCCTTTGGGCTCAGGGGGCTGCCTCTGTACCCGTTCTCCACCATGTTCTTATAGGCAGTGCAGCTGGTTCTCACTGGCTGTTTAGTTTTCTGTTGGGATGTTTCTAAAGATCCTCAAACCTCTCCAGGCACCGTATCCCATTTTCTGAAACACAAAGAGAAAAGTGTGTGTGAAGTACTCTCTGGACCTGTGTCCACTTTCTTGGAAAGAGATGCATAGCTGGTCTGTCTTTTTTTCTGAAAGAAACAGAAACCTCAGTTGAGTGTGGCTGTTTTGCTGTTGTTTCATATTTGCCAGAACTTCTATGATATTTTGTGGACTTAGATGATCCGTGTGAGAGCAGCGCTGACATGTTGTGCACATGCATAGCTGAAATGTGCCCTGAGCTTTTCAGTCTTTCTGCTGCCTGCCAGCCCTATTTCACTGAAATGGCTCTGAAGGATTACTGGAATGGAGCATGTCCTGGCAGAGGTCTGTATTGGAAAATATTTGTGGCATATGGATGATCATGAGGTATTTGTGTAGCGAACAAGAACATACCATACATAGCTCAGACGATTAATACAAAGCAGAGGAGTGTTGCCCTCTGATTTTCCTTGTCTGGCAGGCAAGAGCCTGCCACTCCTGACAGTGTGATAGTGGGCATAGTGGCATATCTAATTGAGCCTTCCTAGGCATCTAGAGAAAAGCTTGTGCTCTTGTCATCTTTAGAGATGCTTTCATAGATGTAGCTTGCTCCTGCTCATTAGTAGGGAGACAAGGGAGCAGATGGGGAAAGTTGGTGCTTGCCAGTAAAATGCAAAATTCCTCTCTAATGATCTAGTGTTGGCTTGAAATTATGGGATTTTCTAATAGAGTTAATTTTGTCTCATTGTTTACAACCTTACAATAGTTATAATATTTTCTTTCACTGTGGAAGGAAGCAATCAAAATATTTTGTCTTTGCTTTAGGTAAAGATGTTTTCTAAGTAACTGTCTGTAACCCTAGTGGTGGCTGAGACCTCTATAACTGAGTCAGTGTACCATAATTTAGTGACAAGTGTGCAGTGTGGGTGATCAAGCTCCAGTGATACGCTAATAATTATGGTGATAATGATATGTCTCGTAACAGTAGCCAAAGGCACAACTTGGCTCAGTCCAACTTAGAAAACGGGTAGCTAAAATGAAATTTAATAAAGATGTAAATACAATCTGCCTACAAAAGTCAAGTATTGCTTTTTTAGCCTGTGACTAGGAGACAGAACTGCATTGTGGAGGCGACAAACTCATTCTGTAGCGTTGGCCAAAAAGTAAAATTTGGGTTTAGTTACAGTAAATAAAACAGGATGTAAAATGAAACTTACTTATTAGCTTTAGTCACAAAAAATCTCCCCCAATAGCAAAGAAGAGTCTGAAGGTTGGAAATACTTTTTTTTTTTCAGTAAGGAAAATTTTTAAAAGTAAACTAGCTCATTCTCAAGCCATCTGCATTCCTTTATTTACCTGCTTGTTTGTATATTTGGGTCTGGCTTGTGCAGAGCAACATGAAAGTGGTTCTGACCAGGTAAGGCCTTCTTGGTCTTCATGCTTTCTAATTCTTAATTTTGAATGTTCCACTATTGCTGCAGAAGAACTTGGCATCCTGTTGAAATAAACAGCTGTCGGTTACATTTCTGAGGCTCTGTTTCAAATAGTGGAGGTTTTTTCCTTAATTTTTGTAGTTTTGGTGTTGCTGGATTGTTTGGTTTTTTAAAATGTAGTATTAGCTTCTAATAAGTTCAGATTGAAAAAGATGTTTTGGGGTTCTACCATACACCAAAACCTGAATGGGAGTTATTTCTCTCTTCCTTTTCAGTCTGTAGAACAAAATCTGTCTGCAAATGTTCACCTTTTTTACAGATTTTAAGTATATGTGAAATTGGCTTTTTGTATAGTTTGTTCCAAGTTCTGTGTAACTGGTCACCCTTCTGTTCAGAGGTGATTGCAAGTCAGTGGAATTAGGGATAGTTCTTTTCCTCCAGTTCAGCAAACTGAGAAGGGAGTAGGGTACACTGACCACTGCAGATGCACAAAGCAACAGGGAAAAGCAGTAGGGTTCTGGTTCTTAAATGTGTTGGAATGTACTGGCAATGTATGGAAGTAGGGAAAGAGGCACAAGTCAAGGCAGATGTCTGCTGTTGTATATTTTGACCTTCATAAAGTTAGGCAACCACTGCATACCCGTCCTTTAAGCAATCATTAGTCTTGTTGCTGTATAAGAAAGTACCTGAGCTTTCACAAGCTGTTTTCCACTTTTTCTGCTTCTTTTGAATGCAATGTACAGAAATTCATTACAGCAGTAACTGAGAAATTTTCCTGTCTCTGGATTCAGACATTGCAGTGAGGCTTCTAATTTTCTGTGTTTTTTGTTCTCCTGTTAGTATATTGATCCCAACAGGGATTGGTAGCTCTCTCCATGTTTGCTGTCATCTGAGCAATCTTCCTCCTATCTGCAGTAGTTAGAAATTAAGTGCTTCCTTCTTTCTTCTGGCTTTCTTTTTGCATATCTCAGTCCAGTTTCACTTTGCTATAAAATTCGCAGGTTGCCTTGAAACAACACTTCAGAATAAGAACTGCTAGTAGGAATGAAGCTGCTAAAGAGCTCTGCATCTCAGAAAAGAATTGTCCACTTCATCCCTTTCATTTTCCATTGTGGTAAAAGGCTGATTTACAGCTTGTTATATTGATCAACTCTCCTTTTAATGTCTTCGTCATATCTTGGAGTGCTGGTTCCCATTTCTGTAAAGCCTTGAGCCCAGGCCTGGGGAGAAAACAGGTTGGTGGCTGGTCTGTCACAGGTGTAAGCTTAGCTGCATAACCAAAGTAGTTTTCTCAGGGTCTATGGAAAGAACTTCTCCAGGAACTGAGGGCCCTCTCAAACATCACTGCTTGCTGTTCCAAGCACAACAGCCACTTTTCAACCACACTTTCTTTAAACAAAAAGCAAAAAGAATCTGCACAGAAGAAAAGAAAACATTTCATTTTGAGTATTAGTAGAAAATGCAAGAGAGAGTACAAACAGTCTGTGACACTGGATAATTATATTGCTTTATGCAGTACATGCCACTTTGCCTGCTTTTTCCATCTGCTAAGTCTCTGACCACTGCTGGCATTGCAGCAACACAGACCTCCTGGTTATTTCAGGTCACTAGCAGGTATTGGTGCACGCTCCTCAGACAGGCTCAGGTGATTGAAATCTGTGCTAGAAGTTGAGCTCAGTTTGTCACTTACTACTGAAGCCTGAATTCTTGCTTTAGTGCCATTTTTCTGTCCATAATCGGCTCCTTTTGTATTGCTTTGATTATTTTTATACTTTTTAATCTTTATTAGCCAGTATTACAAATGGTTGATCACTTTTATTAATTTCTAACAATCACAGAAGCCCCATGTAGAAAACTTTTGCTTTGTTTTTAAATCTAGTATTTAGGTGTTTCCTGGCCTACATGTCCTTCTCATTTTCACAATTCTTGTAGGGCTTCATTAGTAGGGTTTAGGGTTTTTTTGCTCTTTTGAAGTCTGGAAAGACTATGAATATGCAGGTAGTTACTGACCTACTGATGTTGTCAGCCATATTCCCAAACTCCCCATCAACTCAACTGTGTGACATCAGAGGCTTAAAGTTTGTGGCAAAATGTGACTTACAGCTGATGCAGTATGTCTGATGCTGGAAACTCCCTATTCTCTATCTAGAACAGAGTTTGGTGTGATGAAAGGAACCCTGAATTTCCCATAGTCTTTTGCATTGTGGGGTCTTCCTACACTGCTCTGCTCTAGCCTTTCCCCCACCTAAGTGAGTTCTGAAGCCCACCAAATACCTTTGTTCAAATTGTGATGCTCTTGCTCCCATCTTTACTGACTACTGTAAAGGAGATGTGCTGCTTTCTGTCTTCAGTTTTTAAACAAATGGCTTGCTCCAACTCTGGAGAAGCAGCAGCAGCAGCCAGCTACTGGACTCCTCCCTCTTGTTTGTTTTTAAAGTAGCATTACTTTGCTCTTGAATCTTATTTAATTGGTTTCCTGCTGGAAAGAAACTAAAGAGCTGCCTTTGCCAATTAACTAGGACAAAATACTCTATTCGTAGACAATGTAGGTTAACCAAGGATTTCAGAAAAGAAATGTGGGATAGCTTTGATGGTTAAGCAGTTGTGCTTTGATGGTGGGTTCTTGTCATTAAATATGGAATAGGAATTCAAAGATGTTCCACGTTCAGTTTCTTCCTTCTGGATTGTTTTTTCCTGTGTAATTTTAATATTGACAAACTACTTAAGAGCTCTACATGCTTTTAGGATTAACTCCTAGTCAAGCATTTATTGTCCTTGGACCAAAAGAATCCGAAAACCCACCAAAGCCTTCAGACCTGTGGCACAGCTTACGCATGTAGTAGGTTATATTTAGGAAAATTAATAGCCATATTTGAAACTAAATCGCTAATTTTGGCCTCCCAGATTGCTAGGTGCAATAAAATAAACCAAGAAAGAGCAATCAGATTGAGTTTGTTACTAGGAATATCTAAAAACAAACCACAAAAGCTAATTTTAAACAGTGGATTGTAATCCATGCTGTTTGGTTTAGAACCCCTGCAGCAATTCCTTTCCAAATACCTATTTTTAAACTGGTGGGTTAGACCTCTGTGGCTGCTTTTTTACAGTGTCCTTAACATAAAACACTGTGGTGTCCATTAAAGTAAATAGGAAAAAGTAACAATTACAGAACTTACCCTCCCCCCCAAAAAAAAAAAAAATTATTTTTTAGTACAGTGGATTCCCTTTAAATAGAGGGGTATGTTTCAAGAGGTGGGTGGTGTGTGTGTTAGTTGGCTGGGACCATAATCAACGACCTCATCTCTGATCTTCCCAGAAGCTGGAATAGAGGGCAGGCTTCTGTGGTTTATGTCTTGTTTGGTTTGGGAAAGCATGAGTTGAACTTGGAGAGTTTCCTACTATCTAAAATGTTCAACATTTGACCTCTGCCTACCATTTTTAATTCAGCCTCTTTAATCATAACATTTTCAAATAAAAAGGCTTTTTTTTCCTTTATTATTTAACATTATTTCAATGTTAAGTTATTGACTTGATTGCTTCTGCTTTTTTAGGCTGTGTACAAAAGGGTGGAAGCTACAAGAGTCAGTTCAGTGTTTCGGGAGTCTGGATAAAATGGTTACCCCCTAAATTCAGCTACTCAGCTGTTTTCTGAGGCAGAGAATTTAGTACTTAGACTGTTATCATTAGTTGAATTGTCTTATAACTTGTTTGTATTGATGTTAACTTCTGTAACCTCTGGTCCACTGCAGTGTACACTATGAAAACATAAAAATTAAAATCTTTTTCCCACAGAGAAATTTACAGTTGATTTCTGTTAATAAGCTGGTTGGGACTGTGCAAAGCACCCATATGAGTATCTGTCAAACTCCTTGTCATGGGTTCACTTTTTCTAAAAAACTAAACACAGAATTTTCCCTTCCCCCTACCCCACTGTGTGGGAGAGATGTTTGAATGGACAGGCTGGGGTTTGCCTTGGGTATTTGACTAACACGAAAGAACTGGCCAGTAGATGGACATTCCAGGCTAAAGGCCTCAGGAGGGGCTAGGAGGTTCTTTTTTTGTTTTCTTTTTTTTTTTTTTCCCCCTCTGGCAAAGAGAGGGGAAGGAGACACAGTTCATAGTTGCGAGAGCAAGGAAAGGTGTGTGTTGGAAAAGCTGGGAGGCTGCTTTGTTCTCAGCCTGGCTGCTGCCTTGCTGGCACCCTGTTTTCTGCCCCCGCCCCGCCTGGGTGGACCTGCTTGGACTTCATCAGAGAGGAACTATTTGGGAAGAAAGAGAGCCACCTTTGTTTTCCCTCCCCCAGCTCCCGTGTTTTTGGCAGCGGTTTTTCTGCACCTCAGCGAAGAAAGGGGAAGTCACACAGCCAGCAGCAGACACTGAGTTCCCTTTGGGAAGAACCTTTCTTTCTCCTTTTTCCCCCTTCCTGGAGAGGGGGAGGGAAGGGCTCCATTTTGGCTCCCCCAGCACACCAGGGGCCTCCATGGGGTGACTGCCAGAGCCCGACAGCACCTCCTGTTGGTCAACCCCGAGCACTGCAGGCTCTGCACCTCCAGAGATCCAACAGCGCCCCCTGCTGACTGTATTTAGAATTGCACCAAAAAGCACAACCTGAACTGTTTACTTTTCATTGAAAGGGATTTTTGGGTATAGGATTATTGTTCGGTTGGGGTTTTGTTTTGTGTTCTTTTGTTGTTTTGCCAGTACACATATATCCTTTAATATAGGGCTGTTATTTTTCCTTTCTCCACACTTTCTCAATTGGAACCTCTTAATTTGGGATTTACAATTGCTTGGAGGGAGGAGTTTTGGTTTTCCTCGTAACTCATCCTCCTTAGCAAAACACTTCTGTCTCATTAAACTGAGACACTGCTGAAAAGGTTTTTTCAGACATAACTGATGTCGGAGATGAAAGGCTTGATGTAGATGTTTTGCAAAGGGAGAAGCATGTTTTCAAAGAACTTAGTCTTCTCCTGGATCTTGTTTTTGTGGGACAAACTTTAGTCACATTTTAGGTAATAGACTGGTCACCTGAACCTGTGGAAGGAGCTTATTTTATGAAGTGGCTTTTTTGTGTCGGTGCTTTATATGTACGTATCACTGTTTTATTGTTTCCTTTTTTAGGAAATAAAACTACTTAGTTCTGATTCTGCTAACATCCTTTAGAAACTGCAGAGACTCACCGAAAAAAGCTCTTTGACTGTTTTGTTTTTAATCCTTTTCATTATAAACCCCTAGAATGATGACCACAAGCTTAAGCAGCCCCAAAAATGTCTTTTGCCTTGCCACAATAAGTCTGTGCAAATTTCCCTTTTTTTATGCATCAAACCGGGTCTCTGCTGGAAAAAATGAAGAGTAAATAGGTGTTTTCTATTCCTGTGCCCCGTGTGCTCTCAACTAGTAAGCAGGTCAGCACTGTGACCTACGAGATGCATAGCAAGGGCTGTGTTTCAGCATCCTTCCTACCCCCACTCACAAGCAGGTAGGACTTACAGATCGAACAGGATGCAGGTGGTATGTACAGAGACACAAACCAAAACTGTTCTGACAAATGTGCAGCATGGGGTCTATCAAAAACTCCAGGACTGACTGCCTCTTGCCATGTCTGTGTTAATTTGGGAAAGGAGTTAATATGGTTTGGGAGTGCTAAGAGACAATGCAAAATGTTAGCAGGCAATTCCTATCTTGAGTAGGCTGTTGGTTTTACTGTGTACTGAATCTACAGCAAAGCTAAGTACTCTGATCACACTGGTATTTGTGTTGCTTCATTGGTACCTGAGGTGTTCCCTCTTTAGCAGGATGAACTATATGGATATGTAGAAGGTGTAATGGACTGAGTACCTTGAGTTTTCTCTTTATAACAATACAGTGACATGTAAGGCAACATGCTTTTATTGATATTTTTATTGCAATGCAAATCTATTTTGCTGATATGTTAGAGAAACTTAATTTAAATGACTTTTTGGTAGCTTATTCTATGCTGAGTTGGTATATTCCGACAATTTTTGACATCTCTTCTGTTTGGGTAATTCAAAAGCCAAGTCTCTTCCGTAATAACAAAAGGTTGAAAGTCCAGAAGGTCTTAATCATAGCATCACAGAATGGGCAGTGTTAGAAGGGACCCTGCAGGGTGTCATCTGGTCCAAGCTCCCTGCTCAAGCAGGGTTATCCTAGAGCACATTGCACGGGATTGCGTCCTGACATTCTTGTATGTCACCAGTGAGGGAGACTCCACAACCTCTCTGGGCAACTTGTTCCTGTGTGTGGTCACTGCACAGTAAAGAAGTTCTACCTCATTCAGGTGGAACCTCCTGTGCGTTAGTTTCTGCCTGTTGCCTCTTATCTTTATTTAATGGATTAATTGGCAGAGAAAGCCCTTTTGCCACTGTATAATTACCAGTAGTTTGTTCTTAAGGTTTTGTTATAAATGAGGAAAGAAGAACTATAGTTCAAGCATCCAAAAGCATCTTAATTTACTAAAATTAATCAGTGAGTAAAAGGAGAAAACTAAATGGAAACTGAATAAACCAAAGACCAATGCCTGTTGATTTTTGAGCTGTGTTCAAGCATACAGAGTGGTACAGGGAAAATCCCAACAGCATTCCTCTGTGTGTGTTCCCAAAATCAAAGGCCTGTAACTTATTGTACTTGTTACCTAGATAAGGGGAACCCTGAAGGGAGTGAGTGTTTCCACTGTGGTGATCCTGTGCTCTTTCTTTTCTTCCCTGTGATGCTTTCAGCTGTCTCTACATGCCCTTAGTGCTTCAGCCGTTGGCTTTCGTATCTATGTCTGTGCAGTTGCGGAGGCGTTAGGCGCAGTCTCTGCCACGTGCAGATGGGGTGCTAGAATGCTGCTGCATTTTGCAGTAAACAGGTGTTATATATGTGTTGTATTGCTAATGTTGCAAAATGTGGGGAGGGAAAACCAGCAATGAAGCAGGAAGTATTACTATGCAACAGTAATATTACTGTGAAGGATTAGAGCTGGGGCTGATGTTGAGGCTAATACATTACACCTCTAAAATTACTGTAAGTGCTGATTCTCTGCATGGGAAGAAGGGAAGGAAAACATGTACTCAGGCAGCTAATGCACTGCTCACCCATCCATCTGCTGCTCAGCGTATATGTTGTGGTAGGTGCCAGCTGATATGTCTGACTGAGGCATGACTAAGCTGTGTGAGCTGCTCAGTTATGTAGTCAATTTGAGGCAGAAGAGGTTATCAGTAGTTTCTCGTGATTCAGGTGATGTTCTAATCACCAGATTGTCAGTGTGAACCACTAAACCTGCATGCACCAAAAAAATTACATTCTTACTTTCTCTTGATTGTGTTTGTTAAAGGTCTTGCAAGGTGAGTGCTAAATGACTAGACCATCACATTCTAAGAGAAAGAAACCAGATCAAATTAAGCATCTGCCCCTAATGAAAGTGTTGTTCTAAAATAAGAATTTGTTGTTAAAGTTTCCTAGCCCATGTGAGTGACATGTCCTTGCACAGGCATGTGCTGGCTGTCACACCAGGACATGGGGAAATGTAGTTGAAACATGTAATTTTGGATGCGCAAGAAGAATCTTGGAAACAAAACACCACTTTATTCACCAAGCTAGCATGGTTTAACATAGACCAAAATTGGTCTATTAATATAGACCAAAATATAGCTAAATTTTGTAACATGGTGCTCAAAGACAAACTGACTCTCTCCCAGAAAGGGAGAACTTGTTCCAAGCCGGTTGCCTCATAGGACACCCTGAACTCTTTTTGTTTTACTGACCTGGGCTGCACTCCCTTGGATATTGTGCAGTAGAGGCGAGAGTGAAGAACTGGATTGTGATACAGATGATATGATGGGAAGAGGGCAGGCTGCTTCAAGCAGGAGGAAATTAGAGCCAATGATATTTTGTATAGGAAGGGAGATTGAAAGACAAAACAAAACATTTAGGAGAATGCAGGGGGATAATCAATTGGATCTGAACAGTGCAGAAAGAGATACTTGTATCCAGAGTCATCAAGTTTGTCAGGCCAGAGGTTTGTTGTAAAATTCCTAGCTGATAGGTGTAATTTTTATCGTGTAAAGCATCAGATTATATGAATACTTGATCAGTTTTTGAGAGATGCAGGACTAAAATATTTTCTTCTCTTATTATCAGAAGACAATTCTTACATAAAGATGTGGTGAGGTTTTGTTGTTGTTGGGTTTGAGTTGTTTGTTTTGGTGTATGTTTTTATTCTTTCTGGGTGTTTTTCCCTTTGGCTGAGGTACCTGTTACTAGATATACAGTCTTCCTCTGAAGGCCTTTGAAATCACTTTCGTTATTCCACTAAATAAGTAGCATGGGCAATTATCTTAATCTGCTTCTTTAGGCACCAACCATAGGATAACTATCTTGGTTAATCTGTTTTTTTTGTTTGGTTTTACTGTTTCTGAGAAGAGTATTCCTCTTTTCTTGCATCTTGGCAACATATTCTTTCTTGTCCTATTGATATGTGCTCTGTTGGTTCTTCTTCCTCTTAATACTGTTTGTGGAAGATAACCCTTCAGAACAAAGGAAACCTTCACTCTAATCTCCGTGGAGTAGATCTGGGCCATGAGACTGGGAACTTGTCCACACTGGGAGCTGTGAAAGATGATGTCTCTTACAAATATCTGTGTGGAATAATTTGGTTGTTACTGAATCACAGGAATAAGGAGCTATGGGTAAGTTAACCAGAATTCACCCCACTCTGAATACTCCTTTCAGCTACCAACATATCTGCTTTGGATTTCTGGTGGGGCATATGAAGGGATGGTACTTGCATATGTGTTGTCTTCCAGCTAACATGGGAGGTGTTGTTCAAACCTGAGCTCCACTGTTGGTATGCAAGTGACAGACACTGAGCGTGTTTGCGGTGTTTTTTTTCAATCCTGTGTACTGTGTTACTCATCTGAGACTTGTAAAGCACAGTGGAAGTACAGCATGTCCTAAGCATACATTTTGGCGTAGTTGCAAGTAAAAGGACAGTTTTCATTTCCTTTTGACTGGTGGTCCCAGTGTCTCAGAACTGCAGCTCCACTCCGCTTGCTCATAGTTGCAGTTTCTCAGTAACTTTGCATAGCTTTAAATGTCATTTCTAGATCTAAGGTTCCAAGTCTTTTCTCTTTGCCCTGATGAAGAAAACTCTCATAGAGCTCAAGCTTGGTTTTAGTTAGGCTTTGTGTAAACATAGCTCTTACTTTTGAGTCAACTATGGAGAAGGAAAAAACTTGTGGTATTTTAAAGTTTGAAACTGCTCCTTACTGATTTATTGCTATTGTGGAGGCAGCCCAGAGTGTACTAATTCATCAGTTCTTGTAAGCAGAGAGGACGGAAAGAATAGGAGGAAACAAGGAAAGGGGTGGAGGGGAAAAGAATTGTGGAAGAGGGAAAAAACATGGGGAAATAAAAGGGGTGGGAGGAAAGACATAGCAAAGCAGCTGGTTTTGGTGACTTAGGAATTTCTGGAAAATAATAAAATGTCAGCCTAGAGAGCAGTGGAATTGACTGTGCGCTTCTTATTACTGTGGCTTTAATGTGCTATAACATGATCCAGTCTCAAGTGACTTGTGACAGATAGTGTTCAGGGGGTTTTGCAGTTGAGTTGCATGCTTAGGTTACAATTGGCTTTACAATCAGTCTCTTTTAAGTTGGTTTCATCTTGCCTCACTTTCAGACCTCTTCTGTGCTGCTGATCTTCCTGTCTGTAAAATACTCAGAGCTGAAACATGGTAATGATTTAACCTATGGCCTTCCACACCTTTGTATGGGTTTAGTGGTTGCCACAATAATACATAGATGGTACCTTGGTATTAGCCCCAGTATTCAAAGGCAGTGGTTCACTACAGTAAAGTAAAAAAAAAAAAATTATGTGACTTTTTAGTGAGGATTTAGTAGGTTCATGACTCTTAAAAGCAAGTGAGATAGGCAGGCTCATTCTCTCCAGACTGAAATTGATTGCACTCATGGCAGTTTCAGATCCAGTTAATATACCAGTGCTACAGTGTCCAGACTTTTCCTCCTGTATGACAGGGATGGAGTTTTCCCATTCATCATGGATGAGGATGCTTTTAGAATACATATCCTCTTCACCTAGCTGTTTGAAATTATCATAAGGCCTTGTGTCTCTGGCTGCTGAGAGTGCTCTGAGGTGTGCTGAGGACCTGGGACTCCAGTGCTGGGAAATAGGATGGTGCAAGGACTTCCCAGCTTTTCCCTGAGGTGCTCTGCTACTTTTGTAATCTTTTGGATAGCAAACACGGATTAGACATATGAATACTGGGCAATGTTCCTTAGTATTTCCACATTTGTCCTTTTATTCATGCCATATTTTGGGGATATTGAATGTTTAGGGCATAGTGCAGTGGAATTCCACTTCAGTTGTTATTTTACTCTGTACAACAAAATACCCTACTTCTGAAAACAGCCAGGAAGATGATCTATTTTTTCTATTTTCTCCTCATTTCTGTCTTGTCTTTCCTGTTCTCTATTGTCTTTCTTCTTACTCCTTTTTTTTTTAATTACATTTCTTTTTCTCCAGACCTTTGAATCTTCCAGTTCTTTCCCTTCTGCCTGACTGTTTGCCTTTCCCATCTACAGTTTTTCAGATGGAGTGAAGTGATTTTTTTGTTTTCGATTTGAAATGTTTTCAGCCCTGCCTACGGGGTCTGAATAACAGCCTCACCCAGTTTATTTCAGGTTGCTGCTGTTTGGCAGTGCTTCAAGAAGCCAGAGTGGCACCAGAGCTGGTGACAAACACAGGAAAATGCAAGGTCAGGAAAGTCTTTGGCTCTGTCACATTACTCAGCGGCTGTATTTTTCTGAAATATGTGCAGTGATCTAGCTCTCTGAGGCACTTCTGCATGGGCAGATGATGTGTTTATGGCATGTCTCTTGAAGTTGGAGTTTTAAAAATCTGTTTTGTCTTTGTCTCCATAATACCTTTCTTTCCCTTCCCACCCATGAATTTGATAGGCAGTATTGTCATATACATCCATAGATCTAGAAACTGACCACAAATTTCTAATACTTAAACCTTTCATGATCAGTAATCAAGCCGTGTTGTCTAAGGTTTGGGGGTTTTAGCTTTATAAGATGCTCTAATTTCTCTGGAAAAGAAATGAGAAGTTTTTTAGCCAGGTATTTAGCAAAGAAATTGTTTTTGTTTTTAGTTTTCCCTAACAGTGACTTGTCCCCAAAGCAGTAAGTAGATTTCTTTTGGTTTTTGCTCATAACGTTATTGTTCAAATACCTTTCATTAGTGAAAAAAGCAGATGTTCTTTCTCTTTTTTTCCGTTGGCATTGGAATGCTTCAATGTAATCTTTATACATGTATATATTTTTATATTCTCTACATATGTTAGTCACATGGCCATATATATATATATGTATATCAGTGAGGAAGGTAAAGCAAAGAAACATAGTGGCTGTTCATGAGCGGACTGAAGTCCCTGGAGTAATTGTTTCAACTTGGGGTAAGAGCCTGTTTCCCATGTGCTGTGTTCTCCAAGAGACTGTTCTCCAAGTATTAAATAAATCTGAGTGCTCTAAGCCTATACATAATCTTTTATCCCTTCTAGGCTTGGGCACTGGAATAGCTTGAAGATAAAACATTGTGAGGTTGGAATTGATGGTTAACCTGTGTAAGGACTAAAGGCCAAGTCTGGAGAGTTCAGAATAGACAATACGTTGACATGACTTGCTGCAATATTCTGCACAAAGTTTCTTACATGTTGAAGTGAGTTATGCCTGAAAACAGCAACCTGTTATACTGCTGGAAGACAGAACATGGCTTTATGGGTTGGGGTTGTCTGGAATTCAGAGGACAATGTCTACCTGATGGACTTATGCTGTAGATCATGTTGTTGATCATAGATCAGATTTGTGAGTGGGCCTTTAGAGTTAGGTAGGCTTTTGACAGAATTTAAGAACCTAAGAAGGCAGGCATCAAAACTCTGAAGCTAGTAATCTCTGAACATCCATGTAAATCCAAACTTCTGTGTGTTAGTTTGCCTGACATCAGAGAATGATTCTGCTTTATCTCCCAAGCAGTTCTATGAGGATGAAGAACTGAAGAGAGTTAATTTAGATTGATGCTAGTAACTAACTGATTGATAAGTGAGAGATGCTAAGGCTGCCTGCCAGCTTGTGTTACCATAAAATCTACCTAGTGGGTGGATTTATTAATCAATTTGTTTTACAAAGTGACTTTTAAATGACCTTACCTGTGGTATAGCTGCATAATAACAGCTGTGGACACCAAAAAAACAGTTGCTAAGTGGTCAGTTATATCATGTAGGCTCCTTTCACATAATCCTTCTGAGGATCTTTTTGAGAGCCTAGGAACACAGAAGAAGGGCATTAAGTTCAAACTCTGACAGAGGAGTAGCAAAAATGCAAGCTGCAAGGCTGTTGCTGAACACCCTTAACCACCAACCTTGATCACGTAAACAGGTCCATGCTGCCTTGGGGGTATGGCAGAAAGCTGTTGAATTGTGTGCAGTGAGCCACAGCTGTGGCTGCATAGGAAGGCTCAGAATTGTTTAGATCAGAGTCAAAAATATTCACTTAAAAGATGTGGCAGGCAGTCCCAGTTCCACAGTGCAGTGTAGCAGCCGTTCTGCAGATGGCTCCACTTCAGAAATGTGTGGGTTTTTTCCATGTAAGTAAAAAACATGGAGATTTTTTAATAGATTTATATTTTTAAGTATTTATAAAAATTGTATAAATATATAGTATATAAACGTACTTCATATATTAAATAAATACAATGTGACAGATGTGTTTCACTTCATGTAGAGGAAATGTAGTCTGAATTACAAATATATCTATAAATATATATACACAATACTAAAACTGTACTATAGCAGATGTGTTTGATTTCATCTAGTAGCATGTATGATTTTAACTAGTTAATTTGACAGAGAGGGATGAGACAAATTTTAAATCCTGGATAAATCCTTTCCCTGGACTTGTAAAAGAGCTGCTTTCCATCGTCTCAGTAAATTCAGATTAAGATAACTTCTTCAGGCAGATGACTTAAGTGTACCTTAACTGTGTCTGGTAGGAGAGGAGACTGAAGCTCCTAATTTAGAAATTAAGCCCATCCCTCATCTAAAGCTGAAATTTAGATTCTGCTGAAATCTCTATTTTGAGTCTTGCTTGGTGAAAAAGACCCGCCAGTTAGTGTGCTCATATGACTGTTATTCAACCCTATTTTCTAGTCACACTTTTCTCACATCGGCGGTCATGTATCTGAAGTGTTGGCGATGCAAATGCAGCTTGATTGTATAATGCCATGAAATACTTGACTAGCAAGCAGTAAGAAAAATCATCCTCTTTTACGACTTCTTGAATGACTTATATGGAAAAAAGTTGCATTATTTCCTGCTTTCACAGAAGCTTTCACAGTATTTTTGTTCCACTGTTTTCTGCAACTTCTTGAGGCCTGGAAAGGAAGAATTGTTCTATTCTTGACTTACTAGAGGTCAAGTCAGCTGTTTCTCACTGAAAAATGTAGTATGTGTAGGTGGACCAAAAACTGAGGGATTACTGTTCAGCAATACAGTTTGTGTTCACTTAATTCATTAATTGTTCTGCAGAAGTGAAAAAAAGGAAAGGTTCCTTTTCCCTCCATACTCATTTCCTGGAATGCCTAACAGTCACATGTTAAATATATTGACATGTTGTTACAGCAGTAAGACTTCAGTCATTTCTGTCTCTTTATGCAGTGGCTTCCTTTTAGTGTGGACATGCACATGATTGCAGAATTGAACAGTTATTAGTCAGGTTGTTGATTATTTATGACAAGACTGAATGAACTCTTGGTAAAGCTATTGCTTATGCTTCCTATTTTCAGCTTGCTTTGGGATGCTGTCCTAGAAAATTATGTGCTGTGTGACCATATTTCTTACAAACTCAATATTATCAGATATGGGCCACAGTGAACAAAAATACAAAAATGAGACTGACTTTGAGCAGTAGAATTTGGAGTCTGAACTGACAACCAACTTCCCTTCTGGTTTTCTATGCCTCTAAGTCTGATTTGTTGTGTCCATTTTCAGTATTGGTGTTTGGACTGAGTTTGGTAAGCTACACTAAATCTCCAATTAAATAAATATTTAGTGAGCTAAGGTCTATTAGTGGGTATATTAGTTGGGTATATTGGTCTGTATTTCTTATATTGGTCTGTATTTCTATACCTTCACTAGCTGTATTTCTTACAGCCAAACCAAGAGGCAAAATTTTCTACTGGCTGTTTTGTGTCGTGATCTTGAGTATAATGACAAACCCAGGCATTTTTCAATATCTTGTTTCTCTAGAACTCCTATTAGTTACCTTGTCTTTTCTCTTGCAATTATGTAGCATTCTCACTGCAACATTGCTCATCGCTAGAATGGATGAGAACACAGTCTGAAGCCGTAAGAGGCCTCAACTGTGGAACAGTAGGAGTCTTAATCTGTTTATGACAGAAGGTGTTTGTTTCTCTGCTTTTCTCTTGTGAGTTTGTTATTTAGTTTTGTGCTGGGTTGTTTTTTGTGGGTTTTTTGTTTGTTTGTTGGGTTTTTTTTGTAAAAAAAAAAGCTTTTTTAAGCATCATGATGTAAACAAGAAGCTTATTATTTAGTTGCAGCAGTGTGCCAGATGATCATGAAACAAGATCTAGTCTGTGCTTGAGAAAGCTTCATTCTCTGTACCTTTAAAGGGATATGCAGCAGAGATGATCCACTAGGATGTGGAGGATTTTTGTATATATCTTTCAAGGCTAGGTGGCGAAATTCTTGATCCTGTCCCATGATGAATGTAAGATTTCTTTATTAAAAGTTATTTGGCAAGGAGGGGTGAGCAGGAATAGCTCTGCTACCATTTGAAGCTGCATTCAGGTTTTGCTTGGTGTTATCACCATGACTGAATTCAGCGTAAGTTACGTGCCAGCTGTACAGGGCAGCCGGTTTCTGCTGGGAGCTGGGAGCCAGCTTGAAAGATGTTTCGCTTTGATTCACTCTTACTTTGCAGGAGATGAAGAGGAGAAATATTTCATGCTGAGGTGTTACTACAGTATAGTTGTGCTGCAAGAGGAATTACCACAGGGATACCAGTAAGCCTCTGAATGTCCTGGGGAGCAACAGTAAGCATTGAGGCTGAAATTTTGATATTTTCCCCTTTATTTTCACTTATTGACCCACATGGAATATATATATTTAAATTTTCTTTTTTTTTGGTCTCAATTGGGTTGTATCATATATTTGGTGAGCTTTTAGTCTGCACTGTATCGGATTTTACATCTTCACCATAAAATTTTCTAGGATTTTGGTCTGCCTGATGTACACAAGTGCATCCTTGACTTAAATCAACCCCTCTTGATTGTTCATTTGCTAGTTTCATCCACCTGCTACCATAAGTATCAGATATGCAATAAACTGGTCAGGATAAGCAAAGGACACTCCAGTTAATAGCAGACAGGTCAGGTGTGTTTGGTCACTTGTTCTCAAATACCTTATGAAACTGTCTGTAAATGTTAGCTAAACCAAAGCTTGGAAGAAGAAAATGGAGTTTGATGGTAATTTGTGTTAAATGAAAAAGTAGTAGTGATTGACAGTAAAGAAGCAGCCTAATAACCTTAAAAGTCTTAGGGTTTCATTAATATCACTGTCAGACTTTGTTCAGGTTTCAGAACACAGTGCACAGCACAAGTTGTATTTTGTGACTTGGAGCTATTATTCATGTGCTGTTCTGTGGGGCTATTTCATCTGTTTCCTTTGAAACAGTGTGGATTTTGTGTGGGCTTTCAGAGGAAGTGATCCAGAGCAACCCTGGAAATGGAGTTGCTTAATGTTTCTCCTCTGCCCCCCTCTTCTCCCTGATGGCTGAACTAGAGAAGTTTTTTGGTGTCCTTTATGTACCTTATAAAGAACATCTTCTAACGAGTTAGACTGAATGGGGGGCTGACAAAATCTTCACTTTGTTTCAGAAATTTTAGAGACCTTGGTGGAGTCATGCCCACAATTAATTGAATATCAAAACCCTGGACTTCAAAAGTGTTTGTGAAGTCTGCATGTGATTTTTGTTCAAGCAAAATGTGCTTTTTGTCCCTGAAAATCTGCCTAAATCTAGTCTAGTAAGCATTAAAGTAATTTTTTTACAGTTTTGGAGGTCTTGCGAAGTTCGCTGATATGACTTAGATATAAGCAGTTCCTGCAAGCTGATGAAGGCAGGGGAAAAAGGAAAACCAGAATTGAAAAAAACTGTAAACATAATGGGAGTAGCATAACTGCTGGTGTGGAGAAAGTAAGGAACCACCTAATTATTGAAAGATAGGTGAGATAATGTGAACCCCCCAGCAGCTTGGGATGTGAATTTTCTACTCTTGGAAGGTCAATGTCACAGTGACAAAACATTACTAGTAAATATCTTGTTAGTATTTGATGTACTCCATAAATTACCCTTGATTTTTGGGGGGAGTTGTGTAGTTTTCTGTTTTGTTTTTCTTCCTGTAAAACTTGTAAATTAGCTTTCCTCTTTTGGGGAATACATTTCTGTATGTATGGGATTTTCTTTCTGGTTAGTCAGTTGACAACTCTCCATCTGGGCTCTGAAGCCTAGGATATCGATGCTCTGCATGGTCCTGTCCTATTTCTGTCTTTAGGGTGATACATAGATATTACAGCTTCTTCTTTTAGCTCACTTTGTCATTGCAACAACCAATTGAGGCAGATAAGAGCACAAAGTTGTGTTCTCAGCATATTGAAAGTGTTGGAAGAAAAATGCAGGCTAAAACTCATAGTGTACTCAAAATATTTATTGTTCTTTCTAAAATTAACTGCAAACTGATTGATTTGTCATGCTCTTGGGAACGAAAATATCTGGCTCTGTGAGTTGCAGTATCATCATGCTGGAAAAGGGGCATAATGCCTGGCTTATGAAAGACCTTTTGAGTCTTGCCTGGGTAGCTGAGGTTAAGAAATGTCATAAGTAAATTTTAATGTTGGTGAGAGAACTTTTAACTAGTGGTGAAAATGACAGGAATTGGAAATGAGACTTTTGCATGTATATTTGACAAAAGCCTGTGACTTAAAGGTGTTTCCTGCTTGCTTTTGTATTTTGTTAGTGTGGGTTTTTTTCCTTCTGCTTTCTACATGAAGTTCCATCAGACAGAGGATGTATAGCCTACTGCAAGTGCTGCAAGAAGTTAGCTATTGCTGTTCACAGTGAAGTCATTAGAAAAAAACAAACCCAACAAGCAACAGCTGACAACGTGATTTCCAATGGCAGAAATGTAGAGTATTAATATAAGGAAATAATGGAGTATCTTACCTTTTTGTGCTGTTTTTCAGACTGCTCTGCAATGACTACAGCAAGATACAGGCCTACCTGGGACTTGGTACTTGACCCATTAGTGTCCTGCAAACTCTGTCTTGGTGAATATCCCGTGGAGCAGATGACAACAATAGCACAATGCCAATGCATCTTCTGTACCCTGGTGAGTTTGTGTTCTATGTTAGGCATAAAAACCAAAACATAACTTTAACTGCAGAACTTGTGTGTTTCTGCTGTGTGGGTTTCACCCCGAAGTATTAATGTTGCAGTGGAAATACATACTGTTTTCCTGCTTAAGAAAAGAAAGTTTTCTGCTCAGCACTTGAACATACTGTATAGTTACCTCCTTAGCAAGGTTATTCATGCTTTCCTTTTCATCTCTGTGTCTTGGATTTGGGTGGGAGCGGCTTTTTGGTTGGCTGGATTTTTATTGGGTTCTTTGGGGGGTTTTTTGGTTGTTTTTTTGGTTATTTTTTTAACTTTAGAAGAGAATAGAGCCTTTCAGTTGGAAGGGATTGTTCCACAATGTTCTTCAGTCCAGCTGCCTGACCAGGGCTTATCTAAAGTTAAAACATGGTATTAAAGGCATTGTCCAAATGCCTCTTAAACATAGGCTTGGGGCAGCAGGTTCCTGTCAATCCGTGAAGCCTGTTCCAGTGTTTGGTCACCCTCTTTGTAAAGAAATGCTTCCTAATGTCCAGTGTGAGCCTTCCCTGGTCCAGCTTTGAACCATTCCCACATGTCCTCTCACTGGATACTAGGGAGAAGAGGTCAGTACCTCCCTCTCTACTTCCCCTCCTCAGGAAGCTTTAGAGAGTAAGGAGTTTACCCCCTCAGCCCCCTCCTCTCCAAACTAGACAAACCTGAGGTTCTCACCTGCTCTTCACAGGAACATACCTTCCAGCCCTTTCATCAGCTTTGTTGTGCACCTCTGGATGCATTCAGGTTCCTTCACATCCTCCTTAAATTATGGGGCCCAGAACTACACACAACACTCCAGGATGAGGCTGCACCAATGCTGAATACAGGAGAGTAATCACCTCTTTTGACTGGCTGGTGAGGCTGTTTAATGCACCCTGGAATGGGGTTTGCCCTCCTGGCTGCCAGGGCTCACTGCTGACTTGTGTGGAGCCTGTTGTCACCCAGCACCTCCAGATCCCTTTCTGAGGACTGTTCTCCAGGCACTCCTCTCCTAATTTAGACTTGTGTCTGGTGTTACTGAAATGAGGTGGAGAATCTGACACTTCAACTTGTTAAATTTCATGCCAGTAATCATAGCCCAGTGCTCCAGTTTCTCTAGACCCCTCTGCAAGGCATCTTGTCCCTCAAGAGAATCAACAGCACTTCCTGGTTTTGTCATCATCAGTCTTGCTAATGGTGCATTCAACTCCTGCATCCAAACAATTGATAACCATATTGAACAGAACTGACGCTAGAATTGAGCTCAGAGACAGTGCTGGTGACTGGTTGCCAGGCAGATGTAGCCCCATTCACTACAACCCTTGGAGCCCAATTCTTCACCCAGAGCACCATGTACCTGCTCATCTCACAGCTGGACAATTTTTGCAGAAGGCTGCTTTGAAGGACAAAAGCCTTACTAAAATCCAGAAAAAATATGTCCACTGCCTTTCCTTCATTCACTAGGCAGCTGACCTTGTTATAGAAGGTTATCAAATTAAACAGACTTGCCCTTTGTGAACCCATGTTGACTGTGCCTGATGATTGCATTATTCTTTAAATGCCTTTCAATAGTACCCAGTATAGACACACACTACAGAAGTGTTTAATTTATTTTAGGTTTTAATTTCACTGTATCATAGTGATGTATATAGTTAGTCACATAACAGCTTTCCATTAAAGCATTGTACAAATGCTTACCTGGAATAACAAGCATATTGTCATTTAAGTACAAAACCCTGGCAAACATAAGTGTAGTATGTGACAAAGATCATCATCACAGTCAATGGATATTGATAGTTTACGAATGGGGAGTGAAAACTAGTACGAATTTTTCATCCCTAATGATTTGAAACTAAAATTTTAGATTCTTAAATTTTGTGGGTGCAGGTACACCAAAAACTTTGTAACAATGGTTCAACAGAGGAAAAGTTGGAGTATTATGAGTAAGAATATAACTTCTGGGGTACATGATGCTCAGGCTTTAATTTCCCAAGAGTTTTGACACGGTATTACAGGTTCAGAAATGGGATTGTGACTTTTTTTTTTTGTTAAATTTGAAAGTTCTTGTCAACAAAGTTTTTTGGTATGTGTTCTTAATGTTCAAGATCAAGGATTTTAGTTACTTTTTAATTCTACTTTTCTTCATGTATATACTATTTTTTAATAATAGTTTTTTTCCCTGATGGAAAAAAGAACAGCCAATAGAACAAAGAGTTACACTTGGAAAGGAGTGTTTGCTTAAACATGCAAAAGTATATGAAATAATAGGCTTCATGAAAACTGTTCTCCACTGTTCTAATACTTACAGCTGAGTGTTCTGTTTCTCCCTGTTGCTTGGGTGTGGAAAATACTTAAATTTCAGTTTCCAGTGACATTTCAATGGTAGCAGAAAGACTGGGTTACCAGATGCATCTTTTCATCTGTTTCCTTCTGATATTTGCTGCTGTCACCGATCTGTTTCTTGGTACAGTTACTGACTCTTACTGCTTATTTGAAAGATATAACCAATTAAAGACATTAAATATGTAATCTTTGCCAATAAGCTGTACTTAGCAGCTGACTAAGTAACCTGGCTGTGGTGACATGGGGTTTTTGTTTTGAACTCTGTTCAGGTGGAATCACCAACTCACTTGTACCACTTGTATTTGACTGTCTTGAATAGTTCATTCAGCTTGGTACTGTTTAAGGAAATTGGTGTAGTTTGTCTGCCTCTTGTTTGCCACTTTCTTCACTACAGTGACATTTGAGGGCCCTGAAAACATTATTTATCCTAAAGTGCTGCTGTAAATTATTAGGAAATGTTACTTTTGCTTTCATTGATGATGGTGAAGGAAGAATTAAGAATCAATCCAAACAAATGCAAGAGGCAATAGCTGTAAACCTGTTATAGCTTCAGCTTTCATCTGAAATCCAAGGCCTTCATCTCAACCTGCAGTTTGTCCCAAAGGTAAATAAATTGCTGAAGAAAATATTCCCCGAAGTCAGGCAAGACTGTTTAGCCTATTGGTAATCGTTAAGGAAAAGTGTGACAGCTGTGCACGGATTCCTTCTCTTGTGTTGCTCCAGTGACAATTTCCAGAAACACAATGGACAGTGCAGTCCTCAGTATGACCTGTGCTTTGTAAACAGCCAAACTAAAATTGTTTAAAACCAACAGGAAAAAAAAAACAGGGCTTTTGATACAAAATTTTGCATGGAGTCTATGTACAGTACATCCACTACATCTGTTTTGTTTTTGACTGACCAATATATATAGTTTTGTTCTGGCTGCTTGCTTTTATCTAAATGAACAGAGATAACTGATGGTCTCGCCAGGGATATGAGCAAGAGAGAAAAAGGAATGTCTGTTACAAGTGTGAGAACTACTTTTGCTGCAGCTTTTGCCATCAGCTCTAGCCCTTCTGGCTAAATCACAGCAAGCTGAGACAGCATCAGTATGTATTACTAAGATCTTTGAAGTGCAGTGCTAGTGGTACGTAGGCAGAATTTGGATCAATGTACAGGTCTCTCAATCCTATAATATTTGTATATTATAATCTTTATACATGGAAGTGCTGTAGTAAAGATCCTGTGAAGAATTGTCTCTTCCTGACACTTATACAGTAGCACAACTTTGCTATTCAGAAAAATAGAATGAGAACACTGTTTCCTTTTGCTTTCTGGCAGAGCTGTGCCTGGATTGAATAGAGCAGACTGCCACTCCTCTGCTGATAAGGCACAGGCACTACAATTTCCCATAGTATTACTTTACCAGTTGTGGCTATTTAGTACAAATTACTCCATTTAGTACTCCATTATGGTTTTTATCATTATGATCGTTAATGTGCACACAGTGATGCGAGCTCAAGTTTTGTGTATCTCATCCATTAGGGAATGCTACAAGAATGTATTTTCTCTGGCACCTCGAGCAAATCCTTGTTGGATTGCTCGAGGTACCAGAGGAACAAAAGTCTAGATGGTAGAAAGAAAACAAGCTATCTGCTGATGGCTCTTTGTTTTTCTGAGTATTATCAAGAGGCAGACTACAATCTCTATTCTGGAATCATGTCAACAATAGGACTAATCTTAAGTGTACTCATCTAATTCTGGACCAAAACACTTAAATATCTTGCTTTTTATTAAATCGCTTCCCACCCAAATAGCACACAGTACATAGCTAGGCTAGCAATCTTAAATTTTAAGATAGTTACTTAACAGTTGCTTGCCCCAGCAGAAGCAATTGGTTGTATGTGTTTTCGTCAGAAAACTTTCCTCACGACACTTACAAAAGGAAAGGGAGAGTAAAGCAGAGAACACCGCTTTTTTTCTTCTTTATTAGTTACCGCACTAATTTTTTTCACTTATTACTTAGCCTTTTCTTTTTTTCAGGAGTTAACAGGAGATAAGGAGGGACCAATTTTAGTCTTGCTGTCTAAAATTCTGATTATTTTGTAATCTATGATGAAATTCTCATGTGTCTTAAAGGACAGGATGTTTCCTTGATGTGTTACCAATTGTATATGTGCTAAAGTTACAACATGTTTTTGTTCTAGTTGATATTTTTGCATGTAAGTAAAAGCAGTTAGTTGCTTAAATGTGTTCCAGTTCAGGATTTACATGCACACTGTGTACATAAATACTATATAATTTATTTATATAGAAACATACCTTTGGATGTGTCAAAGTGTTGCAAGTACAGTGATGCCACTGTTATTCAAGACAGGCTAAGCTCCTTTAGACCTCATATTAGATTGTTCAGTTCCCTTCAAGATGTTATGCAGTGCCGATCATTCTGGTACTGGAGGATTCATTGCTTAGTTTTCTCAAATTTAAGAAGAAAATCAGTCAAGTAGGTAGTCCAGGCAAGAAAATGTCTAGAAGAAATACAAAGCCTAACAGAAAACTTGTCTTTGATGGAAAAGTTCTTTATGACTCATGTGCAGTCCACCTTGTTACTGATGGAAGGAGAAACTGTTGTTCAGATGTGACAGGGCCTACAGTCAGAAAGAAAATAACAAAACTAATGTTATGACCTACCTTCTACTGTTTGTTCTTTCTTGTTGGCCAGATGTGCACATGTGGCTCAACTTTGTTCTGTTTGAAACTATCACTGCTGAGTAGATTCTCATACTCTGGTTCTCGCTCCTAGGCTCTACCTTAAGCCTTTGAGGCAGCTGGTTAATTGTACCTGGACCTTTCGGTGTCCTGTGAAGTTTGGTGTATTCTATCTCAAGTAGTATGGCAACAGGATAGTGACAAACTCCTGCTTTCGTTAGTCCTTTTTAAACAGGATTACTGAATTTGCCTAATCATGGCTGTTCATACATATCTGCTTAATCATTCCCCTATTTGAGCTTCCTCATAGACTGAAGATCAGCAAGGCAAATATTATCCTGCCTTTAACTGGCATCAGGAATCCTTTTTTCTTCTTATCGTGCTTGACTGGAAGCTCATAGAGCTTCTCTGAATTAAATGACAGGAAAAGGCATGATTTACTTAGTGTTATCCCTCACTCCAAATGAGGCAGAGGCAGTATCAGCATCTCCTTCCCCTGGGGCAAGACAGACACTGAGAGCAGTGTGGATGGGAACAGGTGGGCTTGGCTGCCTTCCTGATCCTGCGTGGTTTGTCTCTGCTTGCCAAGGGAAACCTACCTCAGCAGGGGAGCACTGTACTGAGACCAGGCCTTGCCTCTACCAAAGGAGATGCCCTACATGGTTGGAAACAGGATTGGGGGGGGAACCTAACAGCTTGTGAGGTTTTACAGAGTTCTGAGTCCTTCTTAGTAGCTGTAATGTTTCCCTATTTCCTACTAGCTGCTGGCAAAGCTTACAACTTGCTGCTCTTGCTCACTTACCCCAGCCTTAGCAGAGAACTGATACTAATCTTGACATGTGATGTGTCAGAGGCTTTGTGGTTAGAGGTCACTATGTGTTTGCATAGCAGTTCACATGGCTGGCTGGGTTCTGACTTGTCTTTAGGTGTTGTGATGACAGAACTTCCTGCTTAAATAATAAACTCACCTGTTTACAGAGTATTGTGCAGCTGGGAACTGCAGAACCCTGAGTGAAAACTAAACTTGATCCAGAGGCTTCAGCTCTCCTCTCCTGTGTAACTTTACTAAATGAGATTAACACTATTTGTCCTTCATCAGGGTATTGGGGAAACTAGTTCACTTTTATTTGCATAGTGTTTTGCATGTGAAAAGGGAAGGTCCTTTGTTTGCTGCAGGTGTATTGTCCTCCCACTAGAAATATTCATTTTGTTCTGAAATAGAATAAACTTTTCTCAAACATAAGGAAAGACTGAATTATTTGTTTGTGTTTTCGCCCCCTGAGTATTTAAGTTTTATCCAACATATGATGGCATTTTGAAAACAAGCTTATTTTTGTAAAGTTTACTCTGTGTTTTTATGAATTTCAACCCTGAATAGGTGAGAACAAGCAGCTTATGCAGGGAAATAGAGGGGTAAAAATCCAACATGAAAGAAGTTTACAGGTACATCCACTTGAACTACCTATTCTAAGATGAAGATATGCAAAAATTACAAGATATTATCCTTGTCTCACTTGGCCATGTTCTGCTGTCTACTATGATTGATTTCTCTGAGGAAAAGTTGTTCATCTTCTATATATTTTACAGTACACAATCATAAAAAAATGTGTATATAAAAACAGCCCCACCACTTCAAAGGCTAGACTGCTGTAAGTCTGACTTGACTTCCCTTTCTCTTTTAAGAGATTCAACTAGGAAAAGGCACTTGTTTTTCCAGTGCATTTGTTTCTGGATGCTTGGTCCTGCTTGTGACTTTTGCAGCCATTGATTGCTGTGTCTCACATGATATTTGCCATATCCTAATATTTCTCAAGCTGAAGTAGTCATCAGGGCTCTTCTCGCTGCATTCTTGAACATACATTTCTTCTTGCCTTACTTTCATAATTTAACTCAACCCGATGCTACCACTTCCCTGTACTCAAACTGGCAGTTAGTCTCACGTGGAGGGTTTGGAGGCTGGATTCAGTCAGAGGGGTGATGCACCTCATCCCTAATACAAATATGTTGTCTGAGTTATTGTTTACATCAGTTAAAAGGTGTGTACCAGGGACCGCTGTGATATTTGGGTGTACTCTCAAAGCCTTTGGACAGAGGTAGAACCAAAGCAACAAAATTTCTCCGCTGTCCACGGTATGAATCAACAGCCATCACTGCACTAACCACAGTGTCATGTAGAGTGACTGAGTCCCTGCTCCTAGCAGGATGCTGGCCAGTTCCCATCCTGAGATTGCACCGCTGATGGGAGCACAAGGACTTCTGAACATGAAAATTTTTACAGCTCAGGAAAGGAGGCTCAAATAGTTTGTCCTCAGATATGGAAGCACAGGGATTGTTTATCTTTCCCAGCCATCATTCTGTTTGGCCATCATCCACAGGCAAGATGACATGATTGCGTGTAGACTGGAAATATAGTCTGTAACAGAGCTACAGAAGAGCTGGTGCAGTCTTTAAAAATTGACAGCATGGTGGGAGAAAGAGGCATTTACCCTTGGCAATTTTGAACAAAAAGGTATCTTTCAAAAAGGGGCCAAGTATTGGGCAGGTAGAGGCAAGAAGCCTGTCAGACAGAGGTTTTTCAAATTGTTTGCCACTTGGGGGTAAAACATTTATCAGCTGTGACATTATCTATCTCTGGTCCTGGCCAAGGTCTCTTGGTGTGTACATTCTTGTTCACAGCACAAGGCACTAAATATTTTCCTGTGCTCTGGAACACCTTTTTTGGGAGTCAAGGTTTGGTATGCTTGTGTAGCAGAATTTTTGTCTCTGTAACAAAACAAAGGATATAAGGAATAAGCATGCTAGACTGTTCTCTGTTATGGCTTACAGATCGGTAGATTTGAAGTACTGCATGTCAATATAAGTGACTGTTTCTTCCTGTGATTTATTCTTACGGATGATGAATCAGCTGAAGGGTTAATAAAAATTGGAATTTTAGTAGTGAAGATTTCTTTGATAGTAGAGTACTGTCTCTGAGAAGATGTCTGTAGAAGTGGAAATTCTTTAAGTTCATAGTATTACCACAAACATTAAACGTGTCTAGGGTACATCTGTCTCTGGTCTAGGTGGTTTGTGGAGTTGAATATAGCTTGTGCTTGTGGATTTGGTCAGTATAGTTGACAGATTGTCTAATAAAGAAAAAAATCACTCCCACAGTCATGCGTATACCTCAAACAGATCTCTGTGTGTGTAGATATTTTCTGATAAGTCACTTGTCAACTAAGTAGGATTAGGGTGATATTAAAAAGCTAGATTGGAGATCTGCTGTAGAGAATTGTACACACTGGAGCAGCAATGCAGGAGTGATTCCAAGCTGAGCCTGTTATTAAACAACAATAGATTTGAGGCAGGATTAAAAGTACTTTACACAAAGAGGCCATGTAGTAAGTTTGAAAGAAGCTTAAAAGCTCTCCAAGAAATCTACCTTTTCTTTTCTCTCGCATGTTTTCTTCCTTGGAAATCTGTCAGAAAGTAGTTTTCTTTTTCTATGAAACATTAAGCTTAAAATAAGATGATTCCTATGACTGGAGTTCTGGAATGAAAGGATACAGGCTCTTTAGGAAGAACAGGCAGAGGGGATGAGGTGGGGGTGTCAGTTACCCCATATGTCAGTAGCCAGCTGTGGAGCTCTGCTTGAGGATGAACAAGGAGCTGACCCAGAGTTTATGGGTCAGGATTAAAGCGAGGGCTGGGACAGGTAACTTTATAATGGGGTCCTGCCACAGGGAGCCTGACCAGGAGGCCTTACAAGAACGTTGGAAGAACTTTTTACAAGGGCATGTAGTGACTGGACAAGGGGAAATGGCTTTGAACTGAAAGAGAGTAGGTTTAGATACTAAGACAGTAACGAACTGTGAGGGTGGTGAGGCACTGGAACAGGTTACCCAGAGAAGTTGTGGATGTCCCATCCCTGAAGTGTTCAGGGCCAGTTTGGATGGAGCTCTGAGCAAGCTCGTCTAGTAGAAAGTGTTCCTGCCTATGGTAGGGGGTTTGGAACATCTTTAAGGTGTGTCCCATCCCGAGCCATTCTAAGATTTGTCCTATTGCCAGATGAACTGTTGCTTTGAGAAGCATATGAGAGTTATATGTGGCTACAAGAATCTCTTTCAGGAATAGGGAAGGTCAAGCCTTACTATATCATTCTTCTCCAGAGAACACAGGAGCTGTAGGCTGCTTATTTTAGGGGAGTTTTTCTTCATGGAAGTGTTCAGCTTTGTCTAAATGGAAAATATTTCTAGAAAATGATGTTTTATTCAAGTGGAAGCTCTCTACCAGAGTGAATTTGATGTTTGGACAAAAGGGAGGGAAGCTATTTTTCATGGGTTCACTTTTTCTAAAAAA
>VXAY01002908.1:380728-444386 GCA_013399855.1 Oxyruncus cristatus
ACAGCGCCTCCTGTCGGCCACCCCCAAGCACTGCAGGCTCTGCACCTCCAGAGATCCAACAGCACCCCCTGCTGACTGTGGTTAGAATTGCACCAAAAAGCACAAACTGAACTGTTCACTTTTCGTTGAAAGGGATTTTGGGGTATAGGATTATTGTTCAGTTGGGGTTTTGTTTTGTGTTCTTGTTCTGCCAATACACATCCTTTTATTAAAGGCTGTTATTTTTCTTTTCTCCACACTTTCTCAATTGGAGCCTCTTAATTTGGGATTTACAATTGCTTGGAGGGAGGAGTTTTGGTCTTCCTTGTAACTCATCCTCCTTAGCAAAACACTTCTGTCTCATTAAACTGAGACACTATTATTCCAAGAGTATTAGTCTTCACCTGAGACATGGACACCCAAATTGATCTGTCTGATTTTATTTTTTTGTAGTTACAGAAATTCACTCACTCCCACACTCGCCCCCAGCCCAACTGAGTATTACACACTGCATCACTATGTACTATCCCAGTCTGACAATATGTCTACCAGTATAAATACCTATTCACCAGACTGACTGCAGAATTGGCTTAGTGGAATTAGCTCAGAGCAGTGGAATAACTGGTATTGCACTGCCTTATGGCAAGAAAAGATATGACCTTCTTAGCAGTAATGTAAAGAAAAATTCCTGGTATGCAGAGCATAGAAATATTACAAAATACTGTCAGAAGTAGTTGTTGCAGTAGTTTTGTTCATCTCTGTAGCGTCATCACATGAATTTTTGAGCTTTGGCTTAGTATCCTGTTAGCTCAAAAATGACCCATAGAACCAAACTGTAGATTTGTAGCTAGAAGACACTACTAAGTAAGTTCTGCTTACTCAGTATCCTTTCATATTCTTCATATTCTTTCCTAGAATGAAAGGCCCAAAGGTATCTTTACATTCACCTAGTCTGATGTCACTTGTAACATGAATCACAAAATATCAGCTGGCGTTTCCTGGTTCTTCATGTGGTTGAATGCAAATTTATTTATATGTGTGTGTAGATATGTATGTATATTTTTAGGAGTTCACTTAATGCTGGTTTGATACAGAATTTTCAACCAGCAATTTAGTCTACATACTAATAATCATCCTACATGAAAACATTTTCTTGATCAGTTTGAACTTCAAAGAAATATCCCTTGTTGAAAAAGCATGTCAGTCCTTCCTTGTGTTTCTGAAGTGCAGTGCAAACTCTTGGTGATTAACCCTGCACTTTGAGTAGACATTTACCTGGTTAATCTTTGTGTACAATAGCTACTCCCTTTGCTTATCTTCAGTCTTTACCATTGCCAAATGCATTGTAAAAAACTATTTTCCTTTTCTTTTTAGAACTTGTTAAAAGCTGCATTTCTTCTTTCTATTTCTTTATTTTTTCCCCTTTTGATTTTATCAGTGTGTCTGTGTTTTTTTTAAAAATGTTTTATTTTACCAACACCAGCATGTGATGATTCCACATGTAGTGCATATTTCATTGGGGGATGACTGTGGCCCAGTGCCAGCACTAAAATACATTTGAAGTTTTAAGAAATAAATCAAATGATATGATGATACACTTGGCTCTGCAACCCTGTCATGCTTTTTTGGCTTTTCCAAATCCACTGACTTATTAATAAAACTTCCCATCTGACTTGGCACTTGAATCTGCAGCATTAGTGTAGTTAGAAGTCTACATTCTGACCAAATCCACCTAGCAGCTGTTAGGAAAATAATACAGGATAATATTTTTGCTTGCCTAACTTGCAAATAAGAGATGACATCTTGAAAAGCCACTTCTCATTTGCTGTGATAGTAGCAATATGTTCTTAAAAGTAAATTTGTTATGACTTTCCAAAAACATCTTCAAATGTTTTTAATTAAATGTATTTTGTATTGTAAAATTACCTTAGGCACCAAATAAATACATTATTTTTTTTCTGTCAAAGTAGGTGGTAGATAAGTGTTGCCCCACATGGAAACAATGAAAACCAGATTCCTTCTTAAGAATTAGGATGGGGTTTATTTGAGTTTTGATGTCAGAAGAAATAAGTCAAAGCACCGTCATCAGAAGTAAGCATGATTGTTACTGGAATTCTTCTAAAAAATAATTAAAAGCAAGAAATTTTAATTCTTTACATAAAAGTATTGCTGTGGCCTATGCAGGTTTGTTAGAGCTAAGTGCAGCAGAGCTTGACTATAATATGATTTGGAAATTAGGCAAAAAATTACCGTTTTGATTATCCTAGGGTATTTTGATCTTCATAACATTAGACAAAAAGATATGCAGCTCTAAAGCAGCAGCACGTGGTGGTCACTGAACATAACTTTCTGTGTGGTGCAATCCTTGATCTATAAAGGTTAAAGTACACCACATCTTGCAGAACTTTAAATACTAAGCTGTGTTTGGCAGCTTCAGAAAGGAAGTCATTCCTTTACTAGCCATTTGTCTCTGGGGCAAAACCAAAAGTGTTCCCAGCTTTTGTAGGCAGCTTATAGTAAAGCTGCTGCTAAGTTGGGCTCTCAGTTTACCTTTGAATGGATCTGGGCCAAAATTCTTCAAAGTGGTTGTGCTCCTGCCCTTTGGCATGTGGACAGCAAGTGACAGTAGAATTCTTGAATTACCAAGTGAAAGTTATCCACGCACCAGAAAGGGCAACAGTGATGGAAAGAGGACAGAGCAAGGATGCACAGGGAAAAATACAGGGGTGATGCTCAGGGGAGCTAACCAGTCTCTTTTGACTGATCTTAGCAGCATCTGGGGCACTGGATGCATCTTGACCTGCACATTACATAATTTTGATACAAAGTTTTATTTATAGTTTATTTATATGTTTTATATATATGGTGTATGTAGCCTGTATATAGTTTATTTGTAATTCATGTTGTGCAGTGCTTTGCTTTCCTTTGTCAGTGGGAAATTGCCAGAGTTAAATGGCAGTTTTCATTGCCTAACGTTCATGACGTAAAATTAAATGTTAAGGTAAAGATCTGTATCCTTAAGGAACCCGAACAACCTTAGCAGTGTCCTGGGGTGCCACCATATAATAACTGTTTTCCTCCCCTGAGTTGTTTGATATACTGAGAGAATGCATGCTGGATAGAAATCTAAGCTACTCCAGTTGCCTCTTTGCTTGTTACAACTGCAACATAAGCCAGAATAACCTGGCTAGTGATTGTTATGCATAAAGCAGAAATGCAAATGAAAAAAAAAAATCAGTTTTTGATAGGTTTAGAGTCTCTTCAAGTGTGAGTTATTTAAATAATAGTGACTTACATTTTTTGTTCATGAATACAGTATTTTATTGTCTTACTGGAAAGGCTATGAAGATACTTTCTTCCAGCATGGAATCAACTACAAGTTATACAGAAAATGAGCAACAATTTACTTGTCATCCTTTTGTAATTGTTTTGCAAGGAACTTTTCATAGTATATAATTGAATACTAATCCTAGTGTTTGGGCATTTCTGGTACAAGTGGCACATCTTGCATCTACTTCTCTTGCAACCACTTTAGGTTACTCTTTCTCCACTTAAGAAATCTCTGGAGTGAGGAAATCTTGAGTGGACAGGGTGTTTTATCCTCTGCCTGTTTTACAACAAGATTTTGTGGCCTTGAGACAGTTCCCAGAGGGTGAACCATGAGAAGTGCACTTGGCTGTGCTGATGTTGAGGAGGCAGGGGCCAGTGCCACATCAGGGGAAGGGAAGGCCATGGACACTGCTCGTGACAGGGATGAACTGTGTCATTTCTTGGAAGATGTGAGCAAGGAGAGGGAAGCAAATTGAATAGGCTTTGGCAATGGTCCCAAACAGGTTGAGGAGGAGAATTAGCCACATTAATGATTAATGATTGCAAAGCTCATTCAGCTTGAAAAGTACTTTCTATAAGTGCTAAGTGCTGGCATTAAAAATGTATGCATTTTCATTTTAATCCACATTGGCATCTGCAAATGGAGAAGAAAGGGAAGAGCCAGCAGTGTCGTTATAGCAGCACTAATACATCGCTACAGATGAAATTACAGTTTACCAAGGCATGCATCCTAGGATCTGGGTCTTACAGAGCTCAGCCTGTGGTCATTGCTGCTCGTGGTTCTCTTGAACTGCTCCACCACCTGCCCTGCAGAGCTTAAAGTGAAGGCTTGGAAACCTTCTGCAAATCAAACATCTATGAAGTGAACAGTTGTCCTCCTTAAGTCTCTGCTTATAAAGAGAAAGACATAAACTATAGTCTGTCACACATGGATTTCTCTGCACAATTAAAAATTTTAAAGGTGTCAGTTATCTGTCTCTTTTTCTTTTTCAAAAAGTAGACCTGTTTTCTCTACAGAGTGGGAGACACAGGGAAAGGGGGCTCTAACAGAAGTTATTTGTTGTGCTATCAAGGTGGTGGCATGTTGCTGCCAGAAAAGCTGTGGACCAGAGCATCAGAGACTGCAGGGGCAGCAAGTGAAGTTTTTGCTGCAATCAAGCTGTGATAATACAGGTCTCTGAAAGGAGCTAAATAGACAAATCAAGAGGCAGAAGAGAAAAAGAGGCTCAAAGTCTGGACCTTAACAGCTGCAAGCCACATGCTTGAGGGTTAGGCTAAAAGGTGCTCATTGATGGCGTGGTTGGAAGAAAGAAACAGTTTTGTGCTCTGACCTGCAGTTAGGCATGCCAGCCTTGGCAAGGTCAGTGCAGCCCTTTGCCTTCCCAGGCTGGTAGTGAGTCAGCAGCTGCATACCTTTTGCAAGTGTTGTGTGGAAATGGTAACTGAAGTCCCTGTTTTGCCAGTTTGCTGCAGAGTGTGTAATCTTTCTTGCCTCCCACACAGTTGGATACTGAACTTGTTTCATATCTTTATTTCGCTCTGCTTTTGGTCTAGCCTCACTCTTTATTCACACATCTGGTGATAGGGAGTTAGGGGTCTCCTTCTGTAGTTGTCTCTGGTTTGCCACTGCCAGCTGAGCTCACAAGCAGGGTGAGGATACCACAGGGTGACCCATCCACTGGGAAGCAGATCCTGGTTTGCTCTTGCAGAGAGAAGGGTCTCTGTCTCTTATCATTCCCTTGCCTTCCCAGTGCTGTGACTTGCAGTTAGGCTTGCCAGCCTTGGCAAGGTCAGTGCAGCCCTTTGCCTTCCTAACACCTATGCATTAGCTGTCGCCTTCATGTGGGAAGGCTGGAGGTGGAAGGGGGTTGTTGCTCTTCAAGAATAACAGGGTTTGGTCTTAATTTGCCCTTGGTCAAAAATACCCTCTTTTCTTACCTATTTTGTTGACAACCATGTTGTGTGCTGCTGTGCTAGAAGCAATGCTTTCAGTTATGACTTGGGGAAAACGCTGTGGTTGCTAGGGGACAAAAGTGTTAGTATTACCAATATTTATTATTCAGTCCCCATGGAAACTGTAGTTCTTCAGGGAGTCCTAATTCTCACATTTTTCCTTCCTATGGCAAAGATACCTCTTTAACCATGAAGTTCGGATGATTATTTTCTAGAAAAACAAAGGCAAGATCTTCTAGAAAAATGAAGGCAAAGAACTTCCTTTGTGCTCTGGTAGGCTTGACAGATGTCTGTCTTTGGGGAGTTACTGATTACTAAGCTGTGTCATGGCTTCCAGTCACGATGGTCTTTGGAGTGTCTAATTTTATTATGGTGATGTTTTATTTTTTTCCCTTCCTCTTTGCTCCCTGTTTGATTTGTCCTTTTCCCCATTATTGTTATCTTTTTAATTTGCCACATATTTGAATTTGATGAAGAGTTATTTGGTTAACAGTTGGTCTCAGTGATCTTAGGGATCTTTTCCAACTTCAGTGATTCTATGATTTGATGGGCAAATGAACTTTACTGTTTTCTGCTAAAAGGTATAACTGTGGCAAAAGCTGTGAGTATGGCCCATGGCTGTAAAAGGGACACCATAGTACCTGTTCTTGCAGAGTTTGGGTTCTTCCAATTTTCAGAGGAAAGCTGTTAAAACACAGAGTGATTTATTCCTGGTGGGATAGTGAACTCAGTCTTTGGCTTTCTTACAGTGCCTAAAACAGTATGTGGAACTTTTGATTAAAGAAGGTCTAGAAACAGCAATCAGCTGCCCTGATGCTGCCTGCCCAAAGCGAGGTCATCTGCAAGAAAATGAGGTAGATACACTTTTACTGCAAACAGGGTGTTTTCTTTTCTTTACAGGATGTTTAAATGTGTCCTGTTCTTTATGTTGTAGCTTCCATTGTTGGCAGGACATTGTTTTAATAATTCACCAAAGGTCAAATATTTTCTCTCTGTTTGTTTAAAATTATAGCTGCTCCTAATTAGAAATTTGTCTTTTTTTACTTCCCTCAACAGATTGAATGCATGGTTGCATCAGAAATCATGCAAAGGTATAAGAAGCTACAGTTTGAAAGAGGTAACACGTATAACTCTACCCATTGAAGGCTGTGAATATGGTATCATTCCAGAACGATCCTATAAATCAGAATCTGTTTCTGGACATGTTCATGCAGTACCATTGTGCATTAATTGTTTGGTCATCAAAAACAAAAAAAAAAAAAAATCAAAACCAAACCCCAAAAAGTAGTTGTTTCTGTTCTTGCCTGTGTGATTCCCAGAACTACAGCACTCTGGGAATAAACTGAGGAAAGAAATTGCTATGTAATTTACTGCTATATAACTAAGGGAGGGAATCACTTCTATATTGAGCTTTACTGTTTGACTACTAGTACTGTAGGGGCTGGGGAGGTAGACTTGACTTCTTTCACAGAGTCAACATTATCTCCTGGGATGGCATCTGGTGCAGAATTACCAAGCAGTTCTATGTGTAGTGTGTAATGATATAAGCATTAACAAGGTTCATGTTAAGAATATAAGCTGACTGCATGCCTATTGAGATGTGGAATGGTGTGGTCATAGAAAACTTAAAGTTTTGCTGAGGGCACAACCCAGCCTAGAAACCACTGAAATAATTTCATTTCTTGTTTAGTTAGTTATATTGTCTTCAGTGGTCTTTGAAATGTGAAATAACTTACCTGTAAGGAGCCTTCAAAAAAGGGATCTAACTGTGTAAGAGTCTTATGCCATTGTTAATCATGTGGTCACATTAGGCAGAGGCCAACTTGAAATAAGAGTCCTAATGGGCAAAAACTCTTTGTAATGGGTTTTACCTGTATAGTATATGCTGTGCTTGACTTGAAGTACAGCTGAAAAAAAAAATCTCATTCTCAGAACAAGTTTACTTCAGTGAATGAAAGCGAGCTATTAATTCGGACTTGTGAAGCTCACTTTAGTTTGGTGTCTTTAGTTTGCAAAACAGGCCAGGTTTATGTCTAAGTGGGTAGCATAAATTAAAAGGCTCCTTTTGAAAACTTGTGTCTTCAAAAGCCCTGCCAGCCAACCTCAGCTGGAATGCATTGTTATAGAAGGCCAGTCTTGTATCCACATTTGAATTTTGTTCTTTCATGTCCCTTTGCAGAAGTGCTTTTGGATCCATGCCGCACTTGGTGTCCATCCTCTACTTGCCAGGCAGTTTGCCAGCTCCAGGAACCAAGCCCACAGGACCCCCAGCTGGTCCAGTGCAAAGCGTGCGACATAGAGTTCTGCTCTGCTTGCAAATCTAATTGGCATCCAGGTCAAGGCTGTCAAGAGAACATGCCAATCTCTTTTCTTCCAGGAGAAACAAGGTAAAGTATTGCAAAAGATCAAGTATTTAGAAACTAAACACTCAATTATTGAACAAATCGGATTATGAATAGTAAAGAGGCATTTTCCTGATGTTTTGTTCTAAAGCTGTTTCCTTTTCTTAGTCATTCCTGTTCTTTTAATGCCATATTCCAAAACTGAATAGCTCTTGGCAGCCTTGCTCTTTACCGCCATTCCCAGCAAAGCACAAAGGAACTACTTGGGCCTTTGGCCTTTTGCCCCAGTGGGAAAATATGACATCCAGGCAGCTCATGAGCTTCCTTGAAAGAAGATCTTGTTACTGCTCCTCTCCTGGACAATGTGAGGGTCAGGAACGTCATGCCAGACAGTGATTTTTAGGATGCCCTGTCAATCATCCTAATCACTGCACGCTTGGCCCATGATCTTAAGTTTTGTTTCAAGCAGTTTCCCATGGCATAGTGACAGCCATCGAATAAGAAAGGTTGTTGTGCATGTGTTCCACTTCACGTTTGGGCTTTTTCAAAGGTTGCATCGCAGGTCAAGACGTCATTAAAACCCTGCCCAGCCTTGGACTTAGTTACTCATAACTTGTCTTCTTTCAAGCTTGACTGTAACAGATGACTAGCTAGAATGCTGTGATGACAATTTCCTGGTCAAATATACTAACTTTTGCCCATGCTTTTGTGTATGCTTGACAAGAACTGAAGTTTGCTAAATTTCATGGCAAGGTAAAAAATTGTTATCTATTTTTGCTTAGTATTTTTGTTGCTCTTAGTTAATTATTTCATGCTTTATTTTTTACTTCACTGAGTAAAGTTGATTTTTTAAGTTATTTTGGAGCATAATGGGCTGGTAGAAGCTTGTGCTACAATACATTTGGAGTTTCATATACATCTTATCGATACAAAGCGGTTTTCTCTAATACAGTTGATCCTAGTATAAGTAATTAGTGTGTGTCCTTTTATCCTACTGGGTAAACCAATCAAGTGTCAGTCCTGTTTTCCAGCAAACTGTTGATTCCCTATCATTTATTCTTGTATATCCACTGGCAGTTGCTGCAGGAATTGTCATTTCTTAAGGTACATTTTAGTTACTAGTGTGCATAAAACCTGCATACAGTGGAAAGATCCCCAAGGGAAATAAATGTTCTTACAGTGTTTCAACAATCCTCTGTGTTGTGCCTACTATATGAGGCGACATCTGTGTTTTTGCACAGTTTTGTAAGACAAGAAGAGTTGGTGCTAATCCTAACTCGTGAACAGTGACTTGTTAGGACTGTGTCAACAGAGACAGAGATCAACTCAGGAAGAATAACATGCCCCCAAAACCTTATGGTTCTTTATTTATGGGGAAATTCCTAGGGAGGATCCTCAAGGAGGGCAGAGACAAGTAACCTCTCCCTGGTGCCCAATCCAAAGGAATGTGGTCTGGGCCTATTGTGCAATCGAGGAATTGTTCCCTTTTCTGAGAAAGAAGGGAGAAAAAAGGAAAATGACCTAGAGGTACAAAACACTTAGGTGTGAACTAGCTGCTCATCTGATACATTCCCAGAGAAAACAGTTTAATATCTATTCTATTCGTATCACTAGATAACAAAAATAGTTGGTAAAATATGTGGTAGAGAAAATATCCTAACTTTTATGTAGGCATTGTAGTCTTTAAACATCTTTTCCAGAGATATACTTGAAAAATAGTGTATAGCCAAAATATCTGAATAATAAAACTCAGTTTAATACCTGAATCTCCAGTAAGTTGTCTTTTTTTTTTTAACAAAAAAGCAGGCTTGCTTTTGTAGCACAGTTCTTAGACAGTCTTCTTTAAACTCACAGTGCCACACATATTATTAATTTCTCACTCTCTCCCACAGTTCAGTTTTTAAAATGGAAGATGACAATGCTCCAATCAAACGCTGTCCAAAGTGTAAAGTTTACATTGAAAGAGATGAAGGCTGTGCCCAAATGATGTGTAAGAATTGCAAACATGCCTTTTGCTGGTACTGTCTGGAGTCTCTTGATGTGAGTATATGCCATGCACTCTGGCTCTCAGAAGCCTAGAATTTCATTGCTTTGCCACGTGGTTGTCTCTTTAGTGAATTAAATAAATAGCTCACTAGCTTTTTGCCATAACCCACCAGAGCTGTTGCTGGAAACTTGATAAGATTTGTATGCTCTGTTGTACTTGTCTGACCTGTGTTATCTTAGCATTTTGTCTGTGTGAGTCAGTAAATAATTATTAAAAAGTAAAATTTTATGGCAATAATCTGTTTACAATCTTTATATGGTAACTAACATAGAGGAGGGGCATTGCTTTTTTTTCATTAGTTATTTTTCAATGGTGCTCTTCTTGAAGGAGATACAGGATAAATGTAGCAATGCTGTTAGTCTGAGGATGTTTTAACAGACAAACTAGATTTGGTGTGTCACTAACAGTCAAATTTGTTTACTATTCGTTGTATTCTGTGGGACAAGAAATAGATCTGACATAGGAAAAAGAATACAATACTCTCCCAACACCAGGAATTTATTAGTCTATAAGCTGTTGCTGTCCTATGTTTGTTTTTTTAAAATCAGCTTGTTATCATGTCCAAGGATCAGAGTATATACAACATCTGTTTCCATGTTATCAGTTTTACTTTATAGCATTGTTAACAATACAAAGGAAGTTAGGTTCCCGAAAGCTACTCTGACAACTCAAATCCTGTGGTTGTCCTCTTTGAATACTTTAATAATAGTCCTGAAGTCACAGGCTTCTCACATGCTCAAATAAAAAATGGCATTCCCTTGGTACTAGGCTTGCTGTCTTGGCTTGTTTGTGAGAGGATGGCAGGACTGATAGGGACATAATGTCTCAAAAGTCTGTATTGTCTTTCTTCTATTCTTCAACTAGTGAAAGTAATCAACTTTGGGAGGTCTGCAGTACAAGTATTCATTTTCCTTTGTTCTTTCTCTATGTGTGTAAAATATGTGCAATAGTCAGCTTATCTTCTTGGATATTCTTGCTAAACTCCATGCTAGCATTTAAATATGCAGCTTGAGAGCCTTTGGGAGAAGAATTCACTATATATCTATAACTGTAAAAAAAGTGCTTGGAAAGGTTAGACCTCACCATATCCACCTGCTTTTATCTTCCTGTATAATTCCTGGGTTTAGGTTCTCAGGATATGGTATTTTGTGACTTGAACTGCTGTTTATTGCCTACATTCTCATTTAATATTTTGTAGGATGATTTTCTCCTTATACATTATGACAAAGGACCTTGTCGAAACAAGCTGGGTCACTCCAGGGCATCTGTTATCTGGCACAGGACACAGGTAAAGCTCAGACCTTTAAAAGCTCTGTACAGGTCTACTGCTGTCATAGTGTCTTTGTTTGCTTTACTCATTTTACACCTTAGGGTACAATTCTGTGCCAAATGGTGACTGGTTTTCATAGCAGATTTAAAGAGGGTAGTAGCTTGGAGAGGAATGATTAGTTCTTCTGGAGAGGACGCTCCTTGACAAAAAGCCACTGAGAATGAGAAAAGGTACATTTGCAGAGCCACTTTAGTGCCAGTCCCGATATGTTCTCACTGAACTTGGAGGACAAACTAGGTTGCCACCATCCATATTATTAACAGGAAAGCTCTTCTTGCAAGGGATCTTTAGGTCTGGATCCAGAACTGGCAAGGAATCAGCCTGAATAGTCTGTATATTGCTATGGACTCCATTTGACTCATTCATGTAGGTTGGATAGAAAGTAACCCTGAAGGCTTATCAGCAGTTTCAAATACAGATTCAAATTGACAATTGCAAAGAGTGTGGGAATAGCTCTTGTAGTCTAGATTCAGTGTTGCTGGACCCAGCAGGAATGTAGTATAAATGCTAATGTGTGATTTGGTCCAATCTACTGCCTTTACAGTCACTTCAGAGAGCTGGAGACATCCATGTTTCTGAGTCACATCTTCCTAAACTGTGTACCTGTAAAAAGCTACCTTAGCTTGAGACGAAGTACTTTTCTTGACGTACAGATTTCTTTCCAGTTGAGCGTAAGCCCCGAGTCTATAGAATGACCCTCAAGTCTGGACAAACAGCTAAGCTGAAATAAAAGGAGAAAGGTCTCACCTTTCTCCTTCCACATGCACCACTGGGTGCCCAAGCTATGGACTGGGTTTTGCTTGGCTTAGCCATTGGTATCTTAGGAAGTGTGTGGGTACATTAAGCTTACTTGGTACACCTGTAATATGAGGCAATTAATCTGATAGTTGGAATCTGTTCTAAGCCACTGCAGTTTGTGCAAATATGTTTAATACACAGTATGTTTAATCAGGTCATTGTTGAGAAAGGAAGTGATCATTCTCTAGCAATCAGGATATAATTCTGCTAAACCCACTAAAGCCAAATCAACACTGCAATTGTTTCCTTGTGTTAAGTTTCTTTGACTAAGTTGTTTATTCTTAGATTTACCCAAAGTAAATTGAGGTGAGCCTTTGATTTATTGTTTGTGGGTTTAAAATAATATTGGTTTTGGCCAGAGGAAATGACTTGATGCTGAGTAAGGCAGCAATTTCTTCGGAAGGCGAACAACCAAGTGGAAAATAAATAAGTAATACTCAGCAGTCAGTTTTATTTAAAAACAAACAGATGAAAACCACACCATTTCTAAAAAAAAACCCGCAAAACCCCAACCAAACAAAAAGAAAACTAACACAACAAACAAAATGAAACTTGATGATTTTTTTGATGGCATATTGAGGCTGAAAGGAAGGTGTAAATAGATATTTAATATTGATTACTAGTAGCCAATTTGGTCCATTGAATTGCTAACTTCTAGCATGGCTCTGTCTGACCGCTGCACTTGACCTGGGCTGCAGAGAGCTAGAGAAGGGCATGCTGTCTCCAAAAAGCAACATGGCAATAGTTGAAGCTCTTGTTTTTTTAAAGATGAGAATTTAGTTTTGGTTTATATCAGTGGGAGATAATGCAAAGATTAGTAAAGGGAAGTTGCAGCTGATTGTCAGTGCCACCAAAAAAAAAAAAAAAAAAGTTATGAAACGTGCCCACCTCTGGAGCTGAAAAAGAAGTTGCTCTTGGGAAGAAATAAACTTGTTAGGGCAAGGAGGTTCCAGCTGCATATCCCTGGACAGCCATAATGCAGGAGTGCCGGAGCTGGGGTTGGTGAGCGCTGTCCCACAGCGCCATCTCCCGCAGCCACCCTGCCCTCTCACCCTGCCGGAATTCCCGGAGTGGAGTGATGGCAAAACGATGTGCAAGGTAATCAGAATGCGAAATTGCCCGTGGCCAGCAAAAGTGCTAGTGGATCGTCCCATCTCTGCCATGGCCAATTAAAATGTTTATAGCTAATTGGAGTGGTGTACCTATACTTAGAAGAATTCATAATGAATGCTGCACTCTTAATTTCATTTTGCCTTCTGTTGTGAGGTTTTGCTAGCAAATTAGCATTCCACTCCTGCCTTCATTATTCAAAATTATTCACAGGCACTCTTATGTGAATAAATCTAAATTATTTTCTCAAATAATTTGTTAGCATGTTGTTGCAGCATCACTCTTACAGCTGCCTATGGCAAATGGGGAACTTTCTCAGGCAATGAACCTGAACTTTAATGTTTTTCTAAATAATTTTCTAAAGTTCAGCTTTGTAAAAATTATTAGTTTGGCACACTGACAGGATGGGTAAGTCTGTGGTCCTCTTCCCATGCTAGGAAGAGGGCAATTAATAAATGTCAATGAAAAAATGCTTTTAGAAAGAGTTAGTTCATGTCCCCTGAAGCAACAGGATGAGCTTAGGTCTGGCTGCAGAAAGCCATTGCATATGCAAAGTCCTCCTATAGTCTGTAGTGTTTGTAGTCTGTGACTGAAATTCCTAAGCTTTTGAGTAGTCGTTTGCTTCATTTGTTGTTTGAGATATGAGAAAACTCAAAAAGGCAAACAGCCATCTGCATCACTTTTTGCGATGGAACCGATTTGTGTGGTGTGTTTCTGACTGGAGCCGTGAAACATGAACATTCTGCTTTCCCTCGCATTTACTGGTCACAGGAGCTGACTGTAGTGTACACCTGGGGCGAGTCCTGACTCTGGCAAGGTCAGTGGCATTTGCTGAGGTCTTTTTGACAGACACTGAGGATGCACTGGTGTTGGCAGACACAGAATCTAGGCAATGCTGTTCCTGATACAATGTTATCCCTTTTTCTTGCAGGTGGTAGGAATTTTTGCAGGATTTGGTCTTCTACTTTTGGTGGCCTCTCCTTTCCTTCTACTTGCTACACCATTTGTTCTGTGCTGCAAGTGCAAATGTAATAAAGGAGATGATGACCCTCTACCTACCTAGACTGGGAAAAGATTGGACTCATTACAACATGTGTTTTTATTTTATTGTGCTGTTATGTTTCTCTCTTGCACTTACGTTGCTGTAGCCTTACTTGCCCCATTCTGCTTTTCATTGACACACAGTCTTGGTTCCAGGAACTGTTGTTACTACTGTTATATAGATCACTTGATAATAGACAAGGAGGGTAACAGAAGGCAAGTTTGGTGCTAAAGGGAAACCATGGACCTGGGTTGTTATCTGAAATGAAGAGATGACACTGCTAAAAATAATGCAAAAAGTTGGTGCTGCCCTGCTGTACTGAACTGTACTGAACAACATCAGCAAAACAAGCTGAAAAAGCATACAAATACAAACTTCTGCATATCTGTTCTCTTCCAGATTTGGTGTCTTATTCCTGTATGTATTTAAGTTGCCTATCATTTAAATCAGATAGTCAACTTAGTGTGATTTTTTTTTTTATGTTTATTACACATTGTTTTTGTTAAAGCCATCACAATGTCCTTTCTAGTACCTATTCTTTCAAGTATAACAAAATTAGTAAGGTGCATATAGGCCATCCTATGCCTTTCTTGAAATTTGAGGAGGGTTAGAGGGGCAAAGTTCGTCCTACTGCCTTCCACAAATTTTGTAAAGTCTTATAAGAAATTTGTTTTTTTAAAAGCTACATTTTAAAATTAATTAATGAAGCTGTAAGGTTGAGTGGTGACACAAACCTGCTATCTAATCAAGGTTCTTTTAAAAATGCATTGATGGTATTGATTACCACTGGACCACTAGTGTTTTTCTGAATTGTTTTTTTTTGCTGTTTAGGATTCTGCTACACTTATAGGGCTACATAACTTCTAATCCAGGTATCTTAATCTTTTTATAGATACATAGATATATATATATAATCCTATTTAAACCAAATGTGTAAATAGCTGTGCTGTTGAAATATTTTGGAAGTTCAGGATATATTGCTTCTGACTTTAGGGCAATTATTAAAAAATACAGGACTAACTTTAGTATTTAGCAGACTCTTGGGTTACCAATGAATCTTTCCTATTAAATATAAAAATACATCATGGTTATCCCTGTAGTTAATAATAAAATGTCTGGGATCTATGTGGAAGTTGTACTTTACATTTAAACTACTTAGCCAATTTCAGAGTTAATATTGTATGATATGTGGTGTATTGTGTTAATAACAATACTGTAACAAAATAAGTTTTTATTTGAAAAATAATCATTTGATAGTTTTGCAGTATTCAGTGCTGTGTTTTCAGGGTAGTAAAGTGTGCTAGCCAACATCATTGTGGTTCCTCTTTAGAAATATTTTGTTGAAAACCATTTTGCTTTGATTTTAAAGCCTACAAGAATTTGACTGGTAACTTCTTGATATGAAACATGAAGCACCTGAAACAATGTGTATGTCTGTAGTACTGAAGGAAAACATTCTTTCGAGTGGCTTATGGACTGAAGTCTGATGGCATTTTTTTCATCATCGTTTAGTTCTGTGCATTAGCAGTGTACTGAGGTTGATGGATATCTTGAAGCCAGAATAACTTTACACTGAAAATGTCTTAAGACCCTTAAATACAACTGCTCATGTCTGCTGTCACAGGCTGGGAATGTGTTTTCATAGCTCAAGTGTAAAAAATTATTTTTTATCTTTTGTTTTACACTGTCCATCTGTTAATAAAAATACTGTAGGGCACAGTTTTGAAAAGGACCACTGTCTTTTTATAAAACTATTCTCCTCCCCCATCTTCCAGGTTTAATGCTATTCAAATTCAAACTGCGTCTAACCACAGATTTTAGCTCTAAGAGCTGGAGGTTATCTGTAGTTCACTTATTTGGCTTAATTTTAATGAGTTCAACCATTATAATGTGAAGAAAAAGGATAGCTGGTTTCCAGCAAATATGAACTCCTTGTGATATCTTCAGATTGTTTATGACAATGTGCAGTTAAGATCTTTTGTTATCTGAGTATTTTTAGTAGTTTAGAATTTGTTATTAAAAATTGCTTTGTTCTTAAAAAATATCTGTAGGGAAGACTGGGCAGTGCATATCATCACTGGTTGCCAGCCCCCAAGGGTGTCTGAAGCACTGCTGAGTTCAGCAGGCACTGAAGTGCTTATCTCCCTCTGGCTCTGGCATCAGCTCAGACCATGTCCCAGAGGTATCCCAAGCCAAGCACCTGGGTTGTCCTGTGTCATAGCTTCACCGTGCAGAAAACCTTCCGTGAAGGATTCTGAGAAGGACAGCTTCCTGCAGGTAAGCTTGAACTGTGGCCTTTCCTCCATGGCCCTGTAGTTCTGTTTGACTGGAGAAAAGGAAAATCTTGGACAACAGGATGTAAAGACTTCATGGGTTATTAATTTTCTAATTGGGGGCACTAAGAGATTCTGCTGTATTGTGGCTGTGACTCTGGTGACCACATAGGTGTACTACTGGGATCACAGGAAACAGCAGAGGTTCAGTGGCCTGTGAACGGTATTCTAGTGTCCTGGTATGATAAGGTTTATTTTCTCTATGCCTTTCTTAGCCTTCATGTGTCCATACAGCAAAACTTGAATTTTCCAGAGTATTATGTGGCCAGTTAATAATCAATGTCAAAATTAATGCATTTCCAAATTTAAAAGAAAAAGGAAAGAAAACAGTCCTTTGCTAATACAGATACCTGTGAGCATCAATTATAAGTTATTATTTAAAAAGTAACATTATATATAATGGGAAAACTGTCAGTTTATCTCTGATCTCAACATACTTGAATTGCTACTGGAGATTTTTATGACACAGCTCTTGTTTCACATCTTGGCTGTTGGGATAGACTATATGCCTACATATATTTAGCAAATACCTAGTCTTTTCAGGTTTTCTAGATGTCATTCCATCTGTATGGGATTTTTTTGTTTGTTATTTTATTTTTTTTAATGCTGATTTGGTTCCAAACTAGTAACTTTTAGTGGTAATGTATTATATTCAGAGTGTTTTAATGTTACAGCTTATGTTGATACTGTGACATTTAATACCCTGAAATTGAATTGTAAATACATTATTTTAAACTCTGACATTTAAACCCCCTGCCATGGAAAGGTTAATGTTTGTTTCTGCTGCTTTTCAAATGAAATTACAGCAACAGCTTTGGCTTTTGGGATTTTCACCAGAAAAATAGGTATCACAGTATGACTTGTGTTGCATTTTTATGGTTATGCTATCATTTAGGGGTTTTGCATTCACACAGCATGACAGAATATTCTGAGTTGGAAGGGACCCACAACAATCATCGAGTCCAACTCTTAAGTGAATGGCCCATTCTTAAATACAGTTTTTAATGGAGTTTGTAACAGTACTTCATTTGGATGTTCTGGATGAAGTGGTGTCATGTCTAGCAAATGTTGAGTCCTGACTCCAGAGGCTTTGGATTTCCCTAGGTTTGCCATTTATTAGTTGGGCTGAAGTAAGTTCTGAGAGACATCAGGAGCACAGCCCACATCAACTTCAGCGGTGGTAGCTTTGGGTTTTCACCCACATTGGACAAGTTACTTACCTCCTTTTATGTCAATTTAACCGTCTTTTTAATGGATGAACCAATGTTAGCCTACTTCACAGGAGAGCTGTGAGGGCAAATTAATTAGTTTTGGGGTTCTTCAAGAGTTTGTGATGAACGATTATATATAAAAGCTTACTCTTGTTTTATGTTATTTCAATTTTATTCATGGTGGCAGTCATCCTGAAACCTCCTCCTATTGACTTTAGCATTTCAAGAATTTGGGATGCTTTCCCGCACATACCAAATAGCATGATCTTTCCTCAAGTGCTCTGGTTTATGAATTAGGCAAAATCCCAAATAACAACTGACTGGATCAAATCTCGTCTTACATCTGATCTCCTGACATGTAGGAAACAATCAAAATTAGTGAGAAGCTCTCATTTATGGAGCTGACAGGATAAAATATTCATAGATCAGAAAAGTATGAAGTGCTGCTTTTTTTAAAAATGTTATGGGCAGGAAGATAAAAATTAAGTTCTGTGCATTTCACCTGTAGGCCTTTTACTGTGTAGGAACTAATGTGCTTAATGCAGGCCATTATCCCAGTGAGGTGCAGCATGCATAAATCTTTGTGCAGGTTTGCTTTTTTCAAAAACCAAAGTTTGTACATTTCACATACATTATCTGAAAGCCTGAGGAAAACAAGTAGAATATGGTTGTTGATAACAGTGATATTAAGGACATAAAAAAGCCTGTATCAGCGCTTAATTGCTAATGCACTTATACTAAGTAAGGCATGCTGTTTGTGTTTAGAACCCTGTGGTCTTCATTATTGCTTTGATTTGTGTATCTCTTATAAGAATTTCAGGAATATTAGGTACAGGTACGTGGTCCATAACTGAACCTTTCTTGATCATTTTATCATGATGTATTTTAAACTTGTATAGACTAAGCATGAAGGAGTCATGCATATGTATAAATAATGTATTTGATGAGTGTAAAAATAGTTCTGTTGATGTATTTGAAATGTAAGTACATTTTGTGCCACTAACACTGTGATGTATAAAAGAGCTGTTGAATGCCTTTTAATGTGGTGTTTTGTACTTTGAATCATACCGAAGAGTTTAATTTGTAATTTCAATAGATATTTTAAATGAGTGTGTCTCCTGTGATTCTTCATAGTGACTTTTCAGTTCTGTACTTCTGCTAAAGAAAAGTACTTCTGTACTTTTGTAGGACACTCTGGCCTTCTCTGCCTCTCAGTCTTTCAGAGCAAACATAGCCTGGAGACCTCCTGCCGCACTTCTGGGCATAATTGTGTTTTCTGACTCACCATCTCCCAATTTAGCTAAAAGAGGGAATCTGAGTATCTCTAGAGCTAATTTGACCCACAGCTGGGTCTTTGGTCCAGCTCCTGTTGTGGTCCACTGATGGATGCTCTAGCTGGGTGAATGTGCTGCCCCAAGGATCACCCTGAGGTATGTGTATATTCTTACACCACAGGTTTAGATCTGGTGGAGGTGGCTGTGAACAGCTTGTATTCCCCTCAGTTTGGTCATGCAGAAGTGACACTATTAAAGGCAAAGCTCAATCTCCCTAACAACAGAGCATAGTTAACTCTGGCAGTGATAGTGGGCTCCAGTGTTCTTGACTCCACCAACAGGCATTTTGCATTTTGCATTTTGCCTAAATTGCAGTTGAGGATACAGGCTTTCCTTCAGTCCCCATAGTTTCTTTCTCTTTGTTTTTCTCACAATTTGGCTCTATCCATGAAAAAAGCATAAGCACAATTTCTTCAAGGAAATAATGTGCATAAATAATGAGCATTTACATGCTTTATACTTGACAATTTTAGAGAAATCAGGGCCATGTAGTCGCTGCTACTCAGTCATTCCTTCTTTCTTTTTGATTGAGCATAATGATCTTTCTCCATAAGGGTAAGATCAATGTAGATATTTTGTTCAATTAATTGGGCAGAAAATAGTCTATAAAAGCTACAACGGGTTTTGATGTATTCTGGGAGCTGGTATTTGTAACAAACTGATCTTTTTGCTTACTTCCAATTAGGGTATGTTTTACACTGTATTTTTGTCTTAGAGAGTAGGATTATTTCTTAGTCACATGCAGTAATCACCTAGTTTAGTAACATTTAGCTCCTGGGCACTTCCCCAGTCTCTCTGCCAGGTTCAGCTTACCTTGGTGTAGAAGGATTTTCTAACCCATGACTTGAGCTATGTGACTGAGTTTCTGCACAACCGTCTGTCATCAGAGAATCAAGCACTGCAGAAACTCTTAAGTAACAGTCGACTGTCTAATTTTAGAACATTTAAGTTGAATTCTTAAGTGGCAAACTTATAGCCCATGTATGTTCCAGTAAATAGTGTCCAGGATCATTCAATTGCTGGAGGTGACCCACATCCATAGTAATAAGTTCTACTAGGCGGGGCCCCAGGCCCAGTGTAACTCCTGAAGTGTACCTGGGTGTTGGATGGGTGAGTTCAGGTCAAAATCATGGCAGCACCTGTCCTGTAAAATCTGAAAGACTAAGGCAATAGAATTGCACAGCACAAAAACGTTGTGCTAGTTCTAGCATTCTGCTAGTCATAGTGGTACCAATGGAGATGTGACTGTAGGAATTGTATTGTTTGCACACACATGTATGGGGGTAGTGCTAGGGACTCACACGATCAACCTACAAGCACAGTGCATCCTCAACATCTACAAAGCACATTTCTTCTTTTTTTTTTTTTTTTTTTTTTAATTGGAGATCAACTAGGAATTTTCTGATAGGAGATTTTTGTGCTCTTTTGTGCTAACTTGCCTATTAGCACTGCATCTATACCAAGAGTTATTTTATGCAGGATGTATTGAAACTGATGAAAACTTTTGTTGATTTTGATAATTATAGGTAAGGCTGTTTCATACAAGGAAGTCTTTGCTACCCAGGTTCTGCACTCTGAGAACCAAGATTCAGCCTAGTATCTGACACCACTTAAGTATGAGATTTGTCTTGATGTTCGTCTGTCTGGCTTTAACTTATGTTAGTCAGCGCAAAGACACATCTCCTGAGGTCTTTGTGACATTTCGCTTCACGTCCTATGCTTCTGATTGAAGTAATTGTATAAACAAACTTTAGCCTCTTTTTTTAACCTGTCAAGCTGCTTCTTAGGTACGGGGTTTTCCCCACACACTTTGACAGAGGAAGTCTAGGCAACTGTCTTTGTCCAGGCATATAACTTTTAACTGGCTAAAACTGAGGGAAACAGTCATAGCGTGCCTTATGGCAAGGACTGCTTTCAGACACCAGGGCAGAACTTGGTGATGCAAATTAGAACCAGGTTACTCTGCTCCCATACGGTGTTTCCAGATGAGAATATGTGTGGTGACTATAACTTAACACATGTGGCACATATACGAAATGTTTAGAAGCTCTATGTCATGCAAACCAACTCAGACATGCAGGCAATGGAAGTGCACTTAAAAGACTGTAGATTCCAGTTCTTTTGTGGTGTGTGACAGGAGAGAACATTGTCAAGTTATATCTGATAACTGGGAATTTATTCCAGGATTCCTTGTTCTTTTGTTTTTTAAAGCCAAAAATGAAATTACCACTATAATCAGCATATAAGTGCTAAACTTGAACCTGGATCCCAATGAAGAGAGCTCCTGGGAATAAATTCTGGGTGTCCTCACTCAGTGCAATTTTCTAAAATCTGGGTCTACATATGTGTCTCACTGATATGTACTTCATGTGCAGCATCTCCTTAAATGTCAAATGTGGCCTCTAGTCAGTGTACTTCTTATATATATGATTACAGGAAGAAGAAATTGTCTGTGTAAGTTTATAGAGCAAGAAATCTGATGCTGCAGCAATGCAAATTGCCCATATTAAATAGACTGGTGAAGGTTCTACGATATTTTTTGTATCTTATGTGGAGGAAAGTGTATTAGGAATAGAATTAAATCACTTCCTGCTTCCAAACACTGCCTTTTCTCACCTAGTAGCTGGAAGAGTAAAGCCAACTGCCTCTAAGCTTGAGTGAGGCAGACTCCATCCATCTTTGCTGTGAATTGGATGCTGAGAGCCCATTAAAACAGATTAGCCTTTCCATTATCTTTTAGTGAGTTTGGGTTTTCATTTTAGGTGAGCAGAGAGCTCATCTTGCTGTGTAAGAGAGCACCTGCAACAGAACTGTGTTTTTCTACCAGGGTTTTCTCTGCCAGTGAGTTACTTCGATTGTCATGATCTTTTTTGTGTGACACAATATGAGACTGATTTCACTGTGGACTGTAAGAGAAAAAACTCATATATCATTAATAATTTAGAAGGTTCTGTAGGCCTGACCTGCTCATACCAGTCTAAATTAAATATGCAGGCTCAGCCATTCCTGAGATCTCAGTGCTGTGTGTTATTCTTAAGAACAATTACAATCAATTTTTCCTCTATGCTCCCTCAAGATGGTGTTTTGGTGGGTGGAAGAAATGCTTGGGCTGCCTCAAAATCCTGAGGTCTTTCTGTATTTTGAGAACGCTACTGTAATTTTTTGGGATTAGCCATGGGGGAAGTGCATGAGCTTGTGTAAAATTGCATTCAAAACTGCCTCAGCAGATGAGCAGAGTGCAGTGTTTCTTTGTTTTCATGCCTTAGTAATTATTGGTGGACTCATTTTGTTGAAGTCTCATATAACTAGGGGTACAGGTGGAGTGAGGGACTCCTGAGTTGGACTAGGGATAAACTTTTCCCGCTGCCTTAGCAAAGCCCCCCAGCAGGGTGTTTCAGGCAGCCGTGGGAGTGGTGCTGCCACAAGCCAGCAGGGAGCAGCCGCTGATCGCCACAGCTCAGTGCGGGGAGGCTTCCCAGAGAAATCCCTGTGAACCAGATTTCTACCTCGAGCTTGTAAAGTCTGTGTTTCAAAGCCTCCGCAGAGCTAATTGTAAAGATATGGCTAAAAATAACGATGTTATGATGGGCCTGCACACTCTGCTGGGGCTGTTCTAGTCCCTGATATTAACATATGTTATTGCTCCTGTTCTCCAAGAGTGTATAAACCTTTCTCTGAAAAGGAAAAAGCTGAAGTGTTTGAACTTTCAGAACTAATGTTCCAGTCTACAAATGTAAATGAGAGGTATATACCAGAGGTCTCTTTCAAAATGCCACATTCAAAGAGCACTGACTAATCACACTGGGAGAAGGGACAACACTAAAAATCAGTTACAATCAGTAACTACTGACTAATAACATTGCATCTTCTTTGTTTTATAATTGAGAGATGTTGTAGCTGAGCCAAATTATTCTTTTCTCCCTTTCTACCAATGCCTGCTGTGGTATCTGTGTTCCTTAATACAGATGTTAAGCAGAAACAATGCAACTGTCCAAGCAATAACTAACCATCCATTCAGCAGTCAACATGTCTCGCAGGGGAGACAAGCTGCAAGGGGGGGGTTGCTGTGAGTTCTTCTGCCTTTACCTCACTCTATTCATATATGTTCCAAAGTTAATGTTTGGTCTTCCTTCCCCTGCCCAGCCCCCAAGTATGTCTGAGTCAAGCAAAGTGAAGAGTTGGTTTCTCGTATTTTTTGTGCCCTAGAGGTATGTTTCGGGATCCTGCCAACACGAACACAAACTTGAACTTTAAAAAAACCCATATAATGCACAGTCCTGGCTGCCACCATCTCTGTGACAAACTTCCAGGGACTCCCAAGAAACTTGTAGTTACAGCCTGTTAGGGATGTGTTTGGAGCATGTTTTTGAGCTGGATCCATTTTTCCTTTTAAGAACGTTGAAATTTTCTTACACAAAATGGTGCAATTAGAGGACTGGGGTAGCACAGTGTATCTTACCAAACCATTAACACTTTACTCCCACCATATCCCTGCATTTTGTTCAGCAGATTTTCCCAGCCTTCAGCATCAATCAGGGGTTACAGACTGAGAACCTTCACAGTTCAGGATGCCTCCAGCCTTTCAGTGTTCCTCACAGCTCTTCCTGGCTTCCCAGCAGCAGGTAGTGTTTCTAGGTGCAGAGTATTGAAGAATGGCCCTTGGAAGATGCAAATCTAGAGGGACTGTCTCACTGCTTCCCACAACTTGAAGCAGCAAGCACAGAGATCCAGAGCAGCAGAAAGCAGAGACACTGAGAAATAACACCTTTCTCTCTGTCACCTCAACCTATGCTGTGATTAAAATGTACATTGGTGCTCAGTACCGTCATCCTTACCAGCAATTTTTATCCTTTTACTTGTGATCTCAGGATGTGCTGCATTGCAGGTTCTGCAGTCAATTACTGGCATTTCTTACGACTAAGACTCAGGGAAGGCAGAGGGGGTGTGACTGAGTTAAAATGTGAATGCTTTACGTGAGAACTGGCCCCCTGACTCAGCTTCTTCCTTGCCCTAAAAATGAAACCCAGATATTTTGTCTGCTGTTTGTGTGTGGGAATAAACTGATTGTGGTAGGCTACAGTACCTGCAAGCAACATCCTTTGTCCTTCTAGAGACATCCCAAGGCTCCTTTGAAACATAAAGAGTTCTGTAGGGAGAGTGCAACCATCTCTCTTTGATAACTTATAACATTAAGCCTGAGAAACGCCTTCTGAGCCACAGGGTCTGACCAGAAGCTGTGGGGAAAAGCTGTGGCTGTGAGGAAATGGAAACTGAGAAATACCTGAGGTTCCAGCAACATCTGCTTTAAATCACAGGATACCTTAATGACCCTTCAGTACACTCAGTACTTAAAGTGTTGAAAGTTTTTGATGGCAACCTCAAATGTGCAGCCTGTCAGCACAGGTCAGTAGAGTTCTAACACCACTCTCGGCTGGATGGGCTGTGACTTTCCTTACTCCAATTATAAAATGGGGCTTGTAGAGGAGCACTAGCTGCTATCCAGTGCCAGTAAAGCAGCTGAAAGCTGCCTTCCTGCCCTTTTCCTGCAGCTCACAGCACTGTGGAGCATTCAGTAGCAGTGCTCATGATTGTCTGGGCTCAGAGATGACCCTCTCCAAACAGGCATGGACAGTATCCCCAGATTGATGACTGCAGTGTTTCTTCAATTGACAGTTATTGGTCTCAGTCAGAAGTCTGTGTTGGATGGGATTTGCCAGTAAAACACCTAAGGATGCCCCAGTGGAAGGAATTTATAGACCTTTATGTTTCAGAGTATTCAACAACCACATGTGAAACACGTCAAACAAAGCCCCTGGATACAAGGAGCACTCAACATGTCAGTAGGAGAAGAAAACATTTTCTGTTTATAATAAAGTATTATAATCGTTTCAAAGGCCATAAAAGCTGTCAGAACATGACATTCAGAAAAAATTTCTTTCCTCTCTGGAGTGTCCTGTATGTCCTTTGTGTGAGATAGGTTTTTCCACCCTGAAGAACTCATTCGGTCTTAGCTCTCTGAAGAGGTACTGAAGGCTCAACATAAGGTTTGTGTGATGGGTGTGTGGGTTGTGTGCTGTGCACTGGCTAATTGCTGCCCCTGAAGCAGCTGGGAGGGGGTGGTCACAGAGGAATATTAAATGAGGGTATTCCACAAAGATTAGAAAAGGTGATAATCACTTGATTTGTCAGGAGTGGAATCAGGCAATTTAAGCAAACATCTCCAATTCATTATTACTTCCTTTAATGAGCAAAATTTCAAAAGATATCTTGCATATACTCCTCTACCACTCCACAGCGAGGAAAACCTTTGTGGTATTAGTGCTGGCTTTTGTTTCACTGAATTGGAATTTTCTTGCTATTTTAAACATAAGAATCAAAACCCAAAATTCCAACAAGCTCTTGAGTGCTGCACAATGCCTGGCTTATTTCTTTTCATACATGGTGTCATGGCAACAGGAGGAATTCAAAATTAATTATAATACAGGCAAGATGGCCTCTACTTATATTATGTTGGGTTTAGCCTGTGCACCCGATTTTATTTTTGACAAAGCAGTATCAAAGGTGCTCCTTGCTACTAGGGATTTTTCTTTCCTTGGTAACGAAATCTTTTGGTCACTAATTTGAACGATGTAGCAAGCTGCCAATGAAAATTATTACTTTGAATTAATACAAAGATATGAGACGAAAGAAAATTCGAAGGGAAAAGCAGAAAAAGGTAGTAAGTGATTAAGAGAAACAGATCTTGTTAAACTTGAGTAAACCCTGTGAGTAAAACAAAGTAAAAAATGTTCCTTTTAGTGGGAACAGCTCAATGAAAATTACTGTTAACAAGTTGCCTAAAAAGATTTGATTTATGACTTAGTAATCAGATATGAGAATGTGCTTCATCTGAGAAATATTCAGTACCTGCCTTGATATGATGATGCCTTAACCTTAAAGACACCTTGGTACACAAAGGGAAATCAATGAAAATTCAGTTAGGCTTTCCAGCCGAACACGTGTTTCACTTGCTCATTCAAATACAAAGTCCCAAATTCTTCATTTTTCTCTTCTGCTCTGTATTGCTAAAGAGTAAAATATTGTATGTATTTTCATATAGAGAGGAGCAAATTCAAGTTTTTAACCATTAGATAGCAGTCTTATACTTGGAAAGGCAGCTCTGCAGATCTGTACCAGCAAGTCTATTTTGCAGTTCCACCTGGAGACATACTGTGTATCCTGTGAAGGGACCACAGTGCAGCCTGAGATTGCCCTGCAGCCAGTTCCTGCCACCTGCTCTGTGTTACAAAGAAATAACCCCTGTGTGATATGCGAGCAACCCATTTAGGAAAATCATGAGAGGTGTAAAGGCATTCATTATAAAGAAAAAGGCAGTTCTGGATTCTCCATGTCCATCTGTTGGCTTTTGAACAATAGGCATGTATGCCTGCATTATGAAAATCCCAAAACAAACAAGCCAAAACCAAGCTACAGCACAAGCTCCAAAAATAAAATTTCTGAATAAATGATAAATACAACAAGGTGTTGCATTTTATTGCCTGTTTTTTTACAAGCTGTCTTGCATACATCTTATTTCTTTTATGCCAAGTCAGCCCTGAATTACATGTTCCAGGTATCAGGTAACCACAGACAGCCTACCATTGACTAAACAGGATATTCTCTTTCTTTTTTTAAATAGAAGGAGAAATGATACTTTTTTATTGGAATGGAAAGCTATATCCATGTGGAAAAAAAACCACCCCAAACAACAACAAACAAAAAACACCTACAACCTTTATTCAGATATTACTGTGCATTTAGTTCTTGACTAAGTGAAGAATTAAGGAGATCTTTAACTAAGCAGATAATCCCCCAGAAGTCAGGCACTAGGCAGTCCTGAAGCTTGTGAATATCACTGTTGTCCAAGCCTTTACATGCAGTGAGAGTGACTTGGAGGGCATTTTGTCCCTAAGTCTCTCCATACTTTTTTACCTCTGTGGTCTCAACACAATTTCTAGGAATTATTGCACAATATGTGCTGATGATAGTGGAAGTTCCAGAAGCTAATGCCCTCCGAGACTTTGGCATCAGTGATCAGTGGTATTGTATAAATAACCTCTAAATATTGTGAGTAATTTCTATGTGAAAATAAAACATCTACTCATTGCAACAACTGAGGAAGAACATGTGGGAAAAATAATAACTGAACAACACATTGATAAGTCCTCCATGCAGAGTATTGGTGTATTGATCCACTTGCAGATGTATGAGAGAAGCACCTTTCCTGACTCCTCTTGTCTCCACATTTAGAGTATCAAAGATGTGAATTCTGCTAGCCATATTTTTTGAAGACAGTTCAACAGAAATATTTGGGGTTGTAGCCACTTCCCCAACATGGAGGATGAAGATATTCTGGAATGTGATACCACTTTAGCATCAGCTTTCTGAAAATACATTTGAGGCTAAAGGAGAGTGGGTCAGAGACAAGGAAACAACCAGATTTAGTAGTTTGCAGTTACTCTGAGGAGTAGTGATTTCCCTGTGGTCTCTAACTGTGGCTCTGTTTCAGTGTTTTGAATCTGTACTGCTTGCAGCCAGCAGTGTTTTTATTTGCAGATTATACCAGAGGATTTATATCACCTGGATTACTCTAGCATGTTTTTAGATAGTTCCATGAATTGCTATTGCCGTTTATTTTTTATATTGCTTTAAATTACTCTGTTTCTTTTATGCATGGAGATAGTGAGACCTGGAATTTCTCCATACAGACTGGCAAGCAAGCAGCAATCAAGGGCATTCATGTGTACCAGTAACCCCTTTCTCCCAGGAACATGCTCCCAACTTGTCACTTTGAAAAATGTGTTCCCAGTTAGCAAAACAGCGAGACCTTGCAGGCAGCTGAAGAGAGTCTGTGTGTTTAATCTGTAGTTAAAGAGAAGTGGGAAAGCAGCAGGAGCTCAGTAACTTCCTGGATATGAACAATGTTATGTCAGCTGAAAACCTGGCAGAGCAGATCCACAGTGGGGGCAATGACAAAACCTAAAGAGTTAGAGGAGAGTTGTCCAGTAGAGTACACTGTACTTAATAAAAGTACAGAGGACACTGTGCTTAAAAGTATAGCGATACTTATATAAAAGTACTTAAAAAGTATAGAGGACACTGTTCTTAATAAAAAGATGGAAACACACAGCAGTGGAATTCTAAAGTAAACCAAATCAAACCACCACACAAACCCGCCATGCAAATACAAGTGAAAGGAGAAAAACCACCAAATGCAAATTGATAAGGTGCAAAATGTTTATGTGGAAAAACATACATACTTTATTTCATAGAATACCTGTGTCAAAGACTATTTCTACTGTGTTTAATAAACTGTCTCTGTAGAAAAGTGCATATCAGGGTTACTTTGTATCTGCTATGCAAATCTACTCAAGCCAGGACTGCTGGCAGGACGCTTCACTCTATGGCAGCAGCATTGCCACCTGATTGAGCACAAATAGACTTGGCTTCATTCCAAACTCCCGCCAGGGTCACCAAAGAGGGGCACTTTGCATCTTCATACAGGGCAAGTTCAAGAGCCAAACCTTGTAATACTGTAACTTTAGCATCTCATAGATTAACATTTAATAAGAGACCAGTATAAAGGATGATAAAGCAGTTCCAAAGGTGTGCATGGGAAACTCTTCTCAACCACAAGGAATAATAGTGAATGGAAGGAGTTTGGAAATTGAGCTTGGCAGAAGGAAGACTGAAATCATGGACTGGCACCCTTTCAAAGTTGTTGTTCCAGTCAGTATTTTCCCTGCCCAGGTTAGAGGTTAAGCATATTGGTAGGAAGTTGATGGGAGCCAGAAACACCATTCTCAGCCAGACAATGTGCCATTGATGAAAGGTCCAAACCCCTTAGGGGACAGGGCTGGGAACTTCTGCCTTTGTAGAAGACTAGACTTTTAAATGGCAGTCTGTGCTGGCCCTGCTGATAGAACCTGGTATCTTTCCATTGAACAAAGAAATATGGCTATATAACACCTTTGCAAAGTTTCTGACCCTGATTTTCCCATCCTTTGTTTTTAAGAACATTTTGTTGTATTGTTAGAAGCAAATGCTAAGACCAGTTCGGAAATGAACCAAAAGCAACAACAGAAGTCGCTTCTTTTATATTATTCAGCATCGTCTCTTGCTCTTACTTTTCTTCTATCAAACAAGCAAATCTTTAAATATCTTGGAAAAACTCCTGATTTTGAAAAACAATAAAGGAAGCTGCGTCAAACAGCAGTGGTCACACAACACGCAACAAAACCACGCAGTAAAACAGCAAGTTTCTGTCCCACTTCAGTGTGGGGACTGGGATATAAATAGCAATGGTGAAAATGTACCTAAAAGAAACAAAGATTTGCAAAGCAGCTTTATTTTTTCAAAATTTTTTTTCTTCCTTTGACATGCATACATGCAGATTTCCAGTATTTACATTTGATGTGCTTAATTTCTATTGCTCTGCAAAGTTTTTCATTCATTCCTTTCACAGAGCTGTGATGAGGAGCCCAAAACTGAGTTTCTCACACTGATTCTCATGGTTTTTTATCTAATTTAAAATGGATGTCTACAAATTAGATATCTAGACAGGAAACCCTCCTGTTACATTCAACAGAAAGAAAGTTACCTCTGGAGGAAGCTTATCTCATAGGTTATGCAAGATTTAGACTTGTCTCCAGGTTTGGTGTCTAAGAGGTGAGATTAACTGCTCCCTCTTTCAGTCCATTGATATTGAAGAAGCATGGAGTTGGTTTGCCATAGCCCAAGCAAGCCTGACAGAAGGTTCTCTTCCAAAAACCAACACTGGAGCTCGTGGGATACTTTTCCACATGTTTATTTAGCAGCCCGTCAGAAGTATTGCTGTAGTCACTGTAAAATTGCAATCTGAGATGAATAAGTTTTAGCTGCATAAATTTCCCGAGATAAAATTATTTTTGAGGGTTTTGTGTGTTTGCTTTTGTGGAAAAGGATTATGTTCCTGACTGCCTGCTACAGAGGTCAGTTCTCATTTTGATTTCTGAGCAGACAGGATAGATTTGCTCTTTTCAAGTGTTATTTCTGTGGAGTTGGGGAGTGGGGGAAAGAAAGTCTAGAAATTCTTTTGGGATATGCAAGCAGAGTGTTGCACGTGCTCTGTATCTCAGCAGTGGAATTCTTGATGGAAGTACCTGATACTGGAGAAATTAAAACAGTGAACTTGATACAGCCATACATGGGAAACTCAAAGTGAATTTGATTAAGAGTAAAAATGGCAAATAGTTAAACTTTAGTGTCCTCTGTTCTGAACTCTGATTAGAAACAGTCAGCTGAGCTGTTTGTGCAGCAGACTTGCTCAAACTCACCTGAAACACATGGGGCCATCTTTGTCACTCTTCTGTTTATAGTTGTTTATACTCATCAGGTATGCAGGTGTGCTTTTTCCAGGTAACAGTTCACAATTTCATATATCCAGATGTAACCCCTATATAAAAAGGTCCATATCAGGACATTCATATTTTAAATCAATATAATTTGAGGCAATTTTTCTTCTTTCCATTCTCTTCACTGTTCCAGCATAACTGCAGAACACTGGTGCCAAAAGCCATATGTCTTCACTTTGATATTTATATGTAGTCTATAGTCCCCTCTGGTTTATTGTTTCTGACTGATCTTTGTTTTTAGAGCAATTCATCGGTTTAAAAATAGGTGGGTGTGTTACGTTCAAAAATCCCCAAGAATGCAAGCTTGATCTTTTCTTTTTCAAAAATGTACTAAATAATAATTCTTCATATGGTGTAACTCTTTAAGACTTGCTTAACACAAGTATTTACGTGTTTTTGAGCAGTTTGATATTCCAAAATGATGTCTTATAATGAAGGTGAAGTTAAAAAAAATGCAGGTCAAATCCTCCTACTGTTGCCATTATTTGCCAAATCTTGCCTCTCCACTGTATTTTGGCTGAATTCAGGTCTCACACTTGCATCTTAGATTCACTCTTGTTTGAAAGCATAATCTCCTAAATCTGAAGGCCATGACCAACAATATTATTTGATGAATAATTCTGTCTGTAGTCGATGGGTAAACAGTGGCTTTAGCCTACAAACAAAAGGACAATGAATTGAAACAAAGCTTTAATAATGGCTAAGTCAGTGAAGCCCCAGAACAGGCTAATGATTTTAAGGTTTCTCCATGTTACAGGTTTTAATAACAGATTGGACAAATATTTCATAGGAAGGTTGTTCTGGTGATGGACTGGGACCTCCTAAAACACCTCTGAACTCTGCTGTCCAATGAATTGAAATCCATGATGAGACCTTGTGTTATCAATAACAATTCAAGTAGAACCTACTCCAAACCTCAGGAAAGTTCAGACCTATGTTCAGACATTTGGGCAAGTCATTATGGCCGCTACGATATTTTATAACATAGGAAGGCTACTAAAAGCTCACTCCCTGGCCACAAATACTCAAGAGAGCACATGGAGGAAGCAGCCTGAGTTTGTCCCAGCTGCTGCTTCACATGATTACCGGGATGTAGGTATCTATTAGCTGAATGAAAGAGGTGGAGTCTTCCTTAACAAATGGAAGAGGCTTTTGCTTGCCCTTCCAGCAGCCTACAATAAAGGTAGTGAAAATGAGAGACCGCCCTGTGCAATAGGTTCACTTTTACAGAGGCTTTGAGAAGAGCCAGTAAGAGGGCAAAATATCTGACTTTGAAATAGTTTCAACATAAGCTTGGGAGTGAAGAGAGCTCAAGAAACAAAAGACACAGAGAAAAGGGTATTTGGGAAAAAACACTGGTAAGGGAAAGCCGGGTTTCAAAAGCCCATGTCAAACCTGCAGTGGAAGAAAAGTTTACTTGTCCAGAAAGTAAGATCTGATGTAGACACATTCAATAATCTTATTCTCTCTTTGGTAACCAAACAATGGGTCAGTTTGGCATACCAGCTCTGCCAGGTTGACTAGATTTAAAATAGAATGAAATGCTTCTCTGGTTGGAGGCAGGACTTGCTATCTTTGCAGATATTAGCTCCAGGACACAAAGAAATCTTTCTGTGAAGAGAAAGAAATAGCAGGCAGTGATGTTTACCAAGTCAGCCTTATTTGGGAAGACAATAGACTAAATGTCTACTCTGTCTTCTTATTGTTTTAGTGGAGTGAAATCACCTTTAAAAGCCTGCCATATCATGGTGTTTCTGGAATCTAGAGATCTTTTCTGAACCTACATATCCCCATTGCATGCAAACAAGTTGTTCCTTCTCCCATTTTGTGTAGATCAGAATGTAGATAACATTCCCACATATTGGCAACTTACTGTTTTCCGGGTATGTATTATACACTTCCTTAGTTCCTTTTGGCTAGCTATGAGATGGACAATTATACTGAAGAACAATACATGCACTGAGGACCAGTAGTCTGGCTCAGTAGTGCTCATGCAAGCCTTACACAGGTTGAACTCAAACAGCATTGCCCACGTTTGGTAGATCTGAGTTGGCCCTAAACTCTCCTCTGCTCCTAAAGCAATAGAATGAAATCATATCAATGTATTTTCCTATGAGGTGAAAAGCAAGGAAACAACTGCACTTTTATCTCCCCTGCATATTTCTAATGTAAGATAACATCAGAAATTGCATATGGAAAAGTGACATGAAAACATGTGAGTTGTAATTTCTTCTCACGTGGGAAAGGAGTGACGGTGTTATTCCTCAGGTTGTCACAAATGCAATACTGGTACTTCATTTCCACCCTTCTTACCTGTATTGTATTGTATTGTATTGTATTGTATTGTATTGTATTGTATTGTATTGTATGGAAGGGAAAAAGCAATCTCAATACTTGCAGAGAAAAAAATGCTATAGAGTAAACCAGAAAATATGGTCATATTCCAGAATAATTTCTTACGTCTGATTTTATATGTTATTACTATGTCTTGTGAAAGAAAAAAAGAGAAAAGGGAGAGAATTAAATCAAAGTAGGAAACAGAAAAGAGCCATGGGAAACAGATGAATGAAGACATCCAAAGAATGGCATGACAAAACTGAAGAAATGCTACACAAAGCCAGGAAATTGTCATTTTGCAGCAATGGCATCTATCTGTGATCGTCTCCAGCACTGTTTCACCACATCCATCAATGAAGGACGCACAGATGTCACCATGAGAAATTTGCAATTTGAATAAAGTTCCACAGTAAGCAATGGAAAGACTGTGATTGACTCCAGAGGGCTTTGGATCAGGCTCTTTCCATATCCTGGCTCGTTTTGGCTCAGGACCTGTAATCACTGTTTTTCTTTTTAATAACAGCACTTTCCATTTCTGTGGTAACTTACATCCACAGAGCTTAGTGAAAGCTCATTATATTTCCTTTTATGAGTTCTATTAATATCAAGCAAGATAAAGACCTTTTGGCTTGAAACATAGGTCTTCTGACCTATTCTTCTCACAGTTCGGAGCCAGCTGAAAATTGTAAGTAATTTTGAATAAGAAATTGTTAACATGTTGAAGATTCTTCTCATTCTGATTAAGAAAAATACAATGGCTTGAAGCTGAGTCAGGAGAGGTTTACGTTAGATATCAGAAAAAGATTCTTCACCCAGAGGGGGGCCAGGCACTGGAACAGGCTCCCCAGAGTTAAACTTTTGGTCAATGCTCTCAGGCACATGGTGTGACTCCAGGGGTGTCCTGCCCAGGGCCAGGAGTTGTGCTCTGTGATTCTGACAGGTGCCTTCCAACTCAGCATATTATATGATTCTATGATTCTGTGATTTCTTATGACACAAATATTACAGAATGTAGTAACCTAAGTTATTCAGATTTTGAAATATCAAGGCAGAGATCATTCTTCAGTTTTATATTTTACTTATGAAATGGGATTTTCTTCTTTTATACATACTTGCCATCATCTATCATTAATTACTCTCTGAAATACAAATTATCACTGCTTGTAACACATCATAATGTGATAGAAATATGGTTGAAAAACCCAGTTTGATTTTTTAGATTGTGGGGAGAGGTGCTCTCTAGTAACATAGCAACAAATGACATTTCTCTTTTTTCCCTCTTTCTTCAATCAGTGTTTCCTTTTTATGTTACAATGAAATTGTTTGATTTTTTTTAGGAAAGGACAGCACACTGTGAAAACTAAAGGCAATAAAATAAAAACCTCTCCCTTGAGCACAAAAAATAGCATGAAAGTCGTTCTGCTACATGTTTCAGAATTGGAAAAAGTGCTTTTACGTAGCAATATGATAGCAGATTCTTCTGGGAAATTGTCCTGGATTATAAGGAAAAAAAATTATTTTGAATAGACAATCAGTGAATTGTAGGCAATGAGGATAAAATACCTCTGCAGAAATGTGGGCAGCAATGAGCACACAAGATTGGTGTGTCTGTGTGCGTAGGGGTGTGTGGGGTACCTGCGTGTGCATGGAGGTTGCCTGCCTTAGAAGCAATTTCCAAATCCCAGAAGATGAAACCAATAAAAACAAACAATAGCACTGCTATTTTAGCAACAAGAAACAAGGAAAAGGCAGCTCCAGCAGGAGCAGCTTGATGCAAGAAAAGGGCTTTTATCTCTCCTTCCATCCTGATATCATAGCCAAGCATCATGATGAGACTTTCAGTTCCAAGGCAACAGTGCACTCCATTTTTCAAGGCCAAAATGGATTCCAACAAGGCTGTCTTGAGTCATTAAAAATAGCCTTGTGCTGAAGTGGAAGAGGGCTTGTTCCAAAGCCCACTGAAGTCAATAGGAGTTGACTTCAATTGCCTTTGGATCTAGGCCAGGATAGAGGCACCATGAGGTCATAGTTTAACAACTTTGTTCTAAAGGACAAAACGTAAAACGTTCCAACACTTGTGAATTCCTTACTTAGCTCCAGGAGGCTTCAGTGGACAGTTTGCATTATGAATTGAATCTACTTTCCTTTTAGTTGAGAGGATGCTACCGAGTGCTCAAGTCAGAAAAGCTTGTCATGGCAGTGGTTAGGGTTGCCTCTAGAACAGGGAGGGCTCTCAGGGAGCTCTGAAGCTTTTTCCATAAATTACAACAGTGCATCTCTACTCCCTTCTTCAGCTGCTACCACAGATGGCCTGGACGGGTTCAGTAACTGCATGTCACCGTAGCTGTGATTGCAGGGATTGTCCTAAGGGCTTACATCAGCAGTTCAGCATTCAGCCCTCTGCCGCAACTTCTTCATAGAACAGGATGTTTTTTGTTTTTTGGGGGTTTTTTTAGATTTCAAATAAATAAGTAAAAACCAGAAATCGATTGAACAGTATTCCCCCCTCTCCCCACCATTTGTATTGCAGTCAGAGCACACAGCACTGGTGTCCTGTCTTTGCACATGGCCTTTAGCCATATGAGGTGAGTTCGTGTTAGTTTGCTGAGTAATCCTGGGCTGGTAAGGTGTTGCTTTTACTCTTTGTCCCACTGCCATGTTGTGGGTTGTGTGTACTCCAAGATTGCTCTCAAGGGAATGCTTTTCTGAGCCCAGGGATGGGGTTTGTCACTGTGCTGTGTGGTGAGGCCGCTGAGCCAGCATGGGGCAGTGTGGGGGACAAAGCACTCCCTGGGGTCTATCCCAGAGGGACAGGTCAGATGTGTGGGAGGTTAGTGACAGGTTTGGGATGAGACAAGTGAAGCGCATGAAGGGGACCTTGCTTGAAATTAAGCCTGATTTTGACCCAGTCTGGACCAACACAGTCTTGAATACAAACCATATACTTCTATCTTTTCCCTGAACTTTCATGTGAAAGTTTGCTTAAATCAAGTAAAATTCCCAAAACATAGGTTTGAAAATAAGAAACATAAGAAAAATCTTTTTCTTTTTCTTTTTCTTTTTCTTTTTCTTTTTCTTTTTCTTTTTCTTTTTCTTTTTTCTTTTTCTTTTTCTTTCCTTTTCTTTTTCTTTCCTTTCCTTTTCTTTTTCTTTTTTCTTTTCCTTTTCCTTTTCCTTTTCCTTTTCCTTTTCTTTTTCTTTTCTTTTTTCTTTTTCTTTTCTTTTCTTATTTTTCTTCTGCAACAGTTGCAAAACCTAAAGAAAGAAAACAGCATGTAAGAAAATGTTAGGACTGTGTGCTAGATATGCCCATGTAAACAAGTCCCATACAATTAACAGCCTAGTCCTGTGGAGCTGTGGCTCAGACGATTTGCCTGATATACCATCCTCATTAGAAAGATCTTAAATAAGTGTTTCTGAAAGCATTCAATTTTGAGAAATATTTAGCATCATTTAAAAAGAGATGTAAAATCAAGACAGGTTTATTCCCAGCATAGGGTAACAAGTCTTTGTTATGATCAGAAATTTATGAATTTAATATCCTAACAACAACACCACAACACCCACCCCACTCCCCCCCCCACCTATCTTAGGCTTATACATTTCCCAGCATAATTATTTGCTATTTGTTAGACTCAATAGATACAGTCCTCTGTCAGGTTCCAGTAGTCTGAGCTCTAGTCTGATGAGTTCTGCTGCTAAGGATGCTTCCTGGTTCTTATCCTTGATCAAAGCTTATGTCAGGAAGTATTTTGCACCAGTACTATCAAAAAGGTAGCTTAAATAAATAACACAATTTTTCTTGTCTGTACATGAAGTGATTCTTTCATGGACAGTAAAGTTTTTGTCCATTCTTACTGAATAAACAGTATTTTTAGTCTATTATTTCCCACCATTATTGTAATGTTACTCAATAAAACTAAATGCTTTATTTGTTCAGCAGGGTGACAGTGTATTTCCTTAACAACACAACATCATTGTGTGCTTTAGGAAACAGCTGCACAAACCAGTAATGTGATGACACATACTTGGAATTTTCTCCATCTCTCAACCACATTTTGATGAATATCCCATGAAACGAATAAAAGCTATCTGCTGTAAATGTCAGGCAGGTGCTATGCAGCTGCACACCAAACACGGAAAGACTATTTCATGAGAATCTATCTGCTGTATCTATCTCTTCAGCTCTCCATCTCTGCAGTGTGTCTACCCATCTACGTATTTTCTGTCCAGTCTGTCTAAATCTCATCTCTAAATCTATTTCAATCTAATCATCAACTTGCTTCTCTATAAATCCTGGTTTTACTTCCTGCTGTGCCTATGACATCCAAAGCCTTTTGCTAAGGATGTTAAATACAGCTCATTTTCTAGATTTGGCATTGGCTGGAATGTCCTATTAAGGGACATTCAAGAATGCCAGCTCTCCTTTAGGCACCATTTAATTAAATTTACTTAAATGCTCATCAAAGCATCAAATTCTGAATTTTGAATATCTGACCCTACCAGCCTGCACAATTCTTGCAGCACAGAGAGTTTTTGTAAGGAGTTTTGTCTTCACATGGCATGGAGGCACTTTAATGCCATCGTCTCCGTGGTTTGCTGCCAAGGTAGGTAAATTTGGTTCAGCTGGATGACAGACAGTATGTGTTTGCTTCAATGAACCTTGATACTATCTGGGTGCAACAATCTCCACACTTTCTGAAGAACTGACAGGACTAGGAGCATGTTGGTGTGTGCTGTGCCTGTGCTGTACTTGGCACATTCTGGTGATCAGATCTGGGGTGGCTCACTGTCCATAATCACACTTATCTCTAATCATTCCACTCCTTTGCATGTGAAAAATGGATGTGACTGACACTTTCCAAAATGTGCTTAAAATGAGCTATTCACACCCGATGAACTTGTCTACTACATCTGATGTATACCTCTGTGGTTACCAGTGTGTGTATATGTGTATATATGCATCCTTACATACCCACATTTTTATGTATATATATATGTATATAACAGAATACTTCAGTTGGAAGGAAGCTGCAGCATTCATCTAGTCCAACTGCCCATACAATTGTTTTATATATTCCAGTGCACAATATGTATGTTTGTGTGTATGTATGTCTCTGTGTAAAGGAGAACCAGCAATGCTGTACATAAATTCGTGGTGTCAGCTTGTATCCACGTCATTGCAAAATTGGGAGGAGTAGCTAATACACCAGATGCTTGCATTGCAATTCAGAGGGACCTCAACTAGCTCAAGAAATGGTCTAACAAGAATCTGAGGAAGTTCAACAAAGGGAAATGCCAAGTCCTGCAATTGGGGAGCAGTGACCCCATGCATCAGTACCCACTGGGGGCCAGCCAGCTGGAAAGCAGTTTTTCAGACAAAGCCCTGGGGTGCAGTTGTACACCAAGTTGACCATAAGCCAGCAGTATGCCCTCACAGCACAAGTCAGCAGCATCCTGGTCTATATCAGAGCTGAATTGCCAGCAGGTCAAGGGAAGTAGTTTGTCCTCTCTATTCAGCCCTGAATATCTGGAGTGCTTGGTTCAGTTCTGGACTACAAGTGCATTCTGGACCCCATACAAGACAGTCATCTACATACTGGAACAGATCCAGGGAAGAACAGTGAAGATAATGAGGGAAGTGGAGCATCTGACATATGAGTAAAGGCTGATTCGTGCTGGAGAAAAGAAAGCTTAGGGTGAATCTTGTCAATGTAAATACCTGATCAGGAGATAGTCAGAGACTTCTCAGTGGTATCTAGTGAGAAAACAAGAGTCAATGGTCACAAAGTGACGTGCTGATAATTCTATTTAAACATCAGGAAAAAACTTTTTTAATGTGAGACTGGTTTAATACCATAATTTGCTCAGAGAGTTTGTGGCATCTCTAACCTTGGTGATATTTAACACCTGACAGGACAGAGTCCTGAGAAACCTGCTCTTAGCAGACCCTGCTATAAGCAGGGAGTTGTACTAGGTGAATTCCCAAGGTGCCTTTGAGCTTCAGCAGTTCTGTGATTCTGTGGAAGTGTGATTTTGTGAATGGAGGTGCTCCAGAATTTCTTATTTGCTCAGCATTTTGCCTTAATTTTGCTGGAAGAAAACTACCCTAAATGCATTGAGCAGACTTCTAGAAACACTGACATTGTCCATCCAGTGCCTGAGAAACACCAATACATGGACTGGCTTCCCTCTTGTTCCACACTCTCAAATGTCCCACTAGTACTAATCTTTCTCATTTTTTGGTACAGAGGATTTTATCCGACATTTATATGTGAAGATTGTATCATCCTGATGCTTTTCTTTCCGTGCCAGACCCTTCTGCATCTCAAACTGCACAAAGTTTACTGTCAGACTAACCATGGTCTTTATTATTGTGCTTGTCCTATAAGTAAGAAAACCTCGAAGTCAACTTTCAGCTTAGCTAGTTCTCTTACCTTGGTTTTACTGGCATTGATTATTTGCATCTTGCCAGGCAGAAGAGGAGCTAAAATCTGGTTTTTCAGCTCTCCAAAGGAAGAAACATTCAAGTAAACAACATTTCAGTTCTAGCATTACATACTACTCTCAAAAAGCAAGGCATTCCAGCTGAAATGAACAATAAAAGTGTGGACCATTTTTCCTCTGACATGGTAAAAGCTGGATGAACATAATCATTGCCTGATTTATTGTAGGATAAGCCTTATGTATTTTCATAGGACAAACTTTTCTAAAATCAGTTTCTTTAAACTCCCAGTGTTTATATATAATGAAATATATATTAAAGAAATCACCTGACTTTAATTGATCAAATTTTCTTTTTTATTAGTTCCTGAATGTTAAATTTGTGTTGGATAGAACTGATAATAAGTGTTCACCAAAGAGGCCTATAAGGCCTACAATGCCCATGTTTCGTGTGAAATTAAACAAAAAAATCCATTACATAATGGGATTGCTGAAGGCTTATTTTTATTTGAGTTTTTCCTCCTCAGCTAGTAAATAAATGAAAATGGAGCAGGTCAATTAGGTATCAGAAAGTACAAATTTTATATAATGATATTCTCTAGAAATGTAAAACTTCTCCTTGGTATTTCTTCTCTTTTTCTTTTTTTAATATAATTTTCTTGGAGTACAGAAGAAAATTAATGCAATATTGAAAATTTAATTGTGTATGTTTATGAAATACTAATTCTTCCCATCTGTGCATGAGAAAAATTAAAATTCGCCTTAGTGAGGATGAAATTGTACGATTAAGATATGCATTGAAAAACAGAGAAATATAAGACAGTTCCACAATAATTAGGGTGGAAATTTAATATTCATTTATTTTTTTATCATAAAGGAGACTACCTGTGTTTATTTGCTTTTCACAGGGAACAAGATATCAGCCTTTATTAAATCCAGAAAACAATACAATGTCTTTTTGTCTCTAGTACACAACATGAAGATAAATATTACATTTTTAGGGGCTTGTCATATATGTTTTTCATTAGAGTTTATGATTAAAAAAATCACTAAATGAAGAGCTGAAAGGAACTGTTTTCCTGTTGTGTATGTTTTCCCTTTTCTTCATAATTTTATTTTTCATTGTACATATATTTAAAATGTAGTGTAGACCTCTCCTTTTATTCTCTCAGATAAAAAGGGTTATGACATGTCAAAGATTTCAAGCAGAGGTGCCTGTGGGTAAAACTTTCAGTCTTATCCTACTGATGAAAGAATGCTCTACCAGAGAGATAAGGAAAAGGAAGGGTTGTTTATGTCTTTTTCACTCCTTAAATGGGCTAATTTCATACCATACTCCAGAATATGAATCTGTCAGCAACACAACTCGTCTTCCAAGCCTATGAGATACTCTATAGTCTAAACCAAGGATATCTAAAAATAAATCTCTAAATCTAGGCTCATGGATAACTCAGTTCCTTTGAAATAACTGTATGCTTTACAGTGAATCTCATCTGCAAGTGAGATGAAGTTTCTCAAAGGAGTACTAGTGATGTCCTTCACAGATCTTGCACCCCTCCAGAGCAGCTTTCATTCCCGGTGTCATGACTATTACATTCTCTTCTCCACATTTATCTTTCTCAAAATAGATACCATTTTCAGCAACTGACAACAGGATTGAAGCAACAAAAAGAGGTTAAAGTCAGTCTGCATCATTTTTGTTCTCAAAGAAGGAAAGAATAGGATCCAATAAAGATTATGGATTCAAAGAATTATGTAGGAAATAGCCTAAAATAAGTAACCAAAACTGCCTAAATCTGAAGCAAAATCCCTCCCTCCCTCATTACTGTGTGTAATACCTGTTTGCCTAACCTGGTCAACAAACTTTGAGGATTCTTTTATCATCCTCAGCAAACCAATCTGCAGTTTCCCTCTCTTTGTGGTGGGAAAACTTTGTGAAATTTTCTACTGCTGCAATTTAAAACCCCAGTACTTGTTCTGTCTCCTGTGTGCTTAAAAAAAAAAAAATAAAAAAAAAACCCAAAACAATTAGTGCCGAAAAATTTCTTTACCCTTTTCAGTAAACTTTGATATAGTTGAAAATAGCTTTTAAGGGTCTCCCTCTCTTCTATTTGCGCTTAAAAAAATACCAACAAAAAACCCAAGAAGTCTCCTTGCTAGGTCTTCTAAGTCTTTATCTTTTAATTTCTGACCAGACTTGTCACTGACCTCTGGACCCTTTCCAGAAGTGCCCTGTTTTTCAGAAATATATATAGAATGGGTCTATGGCAGAAGTCACATTTTATTTGAAGTGAAACAGATTCCATGGCATGTCTTCCATACGGAACACCTGCTTATTATTACCAGTCAGCCCTTTTGTAATGTATGCCACAGGCAACTTATATACTGTGTCATTCACCCTAGGGTCAAGAGCTTCTCCTGTAACCAGTAGATTTACTGATCTATTTATCCTTCACCTTTGTTTATATCTTACAGTGCCATGTTTTGCAACAACCTTGTTGAATTGTGACGCATCTATTGCATGCCATTTATTCAATTTCTCCATGTTATTCTTGAAATCAAGAATATATTCAATTTGTCAAAGTAATTTTGAGTTGTAATCCTACCGTCTACTATATTTGCAATTCCAGATTGGTAAAACCTCAGATTTCAAAAGCTTCTTTCTGTTTTTCTGTCCAAATTATTTAATGCAGATACTGGAGACTACCAAACCAAACACAGAACCTTGTAGATCCCATCTTTACGCATCTTTCCATCTTAATGTTGCTTAACACTTAATTTCTTATCTAATTCTGTGCATTTGTTTGTTTTACCATATATTCCTGAACTGTTTATAGAATTGGGATAGAAGACAGAGTCAAAAGCTTAAAAAACATACATAAGTATGTCCCAGTTATTTCTTCTTTCCTATCCACACACCCCTTTATTCTGTCATCAAAGTTCTTTCAATGGATTTGGCAGTGTTTCTTTTTTTACTAATCTATATGTCAAACACGTACAGCTTTTTAAAAATGTTATTTATTCCAGTGTCATTTTAGAGCTGAAGTTAAGCTCCACTGATCTATAAATGACTGAGGACTTCTTTTTTTTTAATACATGTTATGCTGTATTTTATCTCTTCTGTTTTCTGGAGCCCAGCTATCCTCCATAATGACAAGGTTTTCTGGCACTGCCCTAGTCAGTGTCCTAATTTCTCTGAGGAGAATTTAAAGAGGGTATCAAATTATTTGAAAGCATTTAACTTATTTTGATAGACTCCAAGATGCTCTTTTTCTATGCCAGGTGACTTCATACTCCTTTGACATTGATGCTAATTGTGTTAGCTATCTATTCACAGTCGGTGAAGACTAAAGCCAAATACCCATGGAACTCTTCAGATCCACTGGCAACATCTGTCATTAGCCTTCTGTATCCATCAAGCAAAAGACTACATTGTACTACTTAAAAAACCTGAGGAATGCTTTGGTGTTGCTCTTTTCTTCTTTTGTAACAACTGCATTGAAATTATCTTGTGTTTTGGTCTTTCTGGCACTGGCTCTTCATATTTATGTTATTCATCATGCTTGTCATTAACAATTTGACCAGTTTATATTTTACATTCCCTTCTTTCTTGAGAGTGAAATACTGAAGAGGTGGCTGTTGAGTTCATGTATTAGTTTTCAAGGAGAATTTGAGGGGAAACTTATAAATAAGATTGTTTTTCATTACAGCTAAAGGGAAATTAAGCAACAGGTGAGAAAGAGACTTGTGATGGAGTGAAAGATGTTGCTTCTGTTCTGATTTGGAATGCTGTTGAATACGTTATTGAGTCCCCTAAACAAGAAAGTTAAATCAGTCCTTAAGGTGGCCACTCTTCCTTATATTTACTTAGCTTACTATACATCTTTATTTTGCCTTTATTTAAGAAACTGCCAGCTGCCAACTCCCTTGGACTGTCTTTCCTATAGTTGTGTTTCCTAATGAGTCTTACTGATCAATCATTGAGTTATGAAAACCTCCTTTCTTGAAGCTCACTGTCCTGTTTTTTTCACTGTTCTCTCCTCCCTTTCCGAGAAGTATCAATTCTACCACTTCTCATTCTCCTTGAGTTTACCTGACCCTCCTCATTTTCAGTCATGTTTTCCTTTTTGGTCAGAATCAAGTTGAGAAGGGGTTTGATTTCCATGCAGAACAGTGAAAGTGATAATAATTTATTCTTATGCTTAGTTATCTAGACACTTTGTTACCTAGATTTCCTTCATATTCTATGTAGAGACAGACTCCTTCAGAGGCAATTCTTCCCACCCTAAAAAAAGCAGTCTGGGACAGGTGGAAGGATCTGATTGCAATGTGAACCTACATGGCTAATTTAAATTAGATACTTATGAAAAGGCTAAAATAAATTTAAACACACCCAGCTTTGCATTTTCTGTGTCCTGTTATATTTCTTTCCTAAAGATGTCCTTCCCTCCTTCTGTTATTACCATGGAGACTTTCAACAGGTCTGTCTCCCACCAGATTCCAGATCTCAGAGTGAACATGTGCATCCTGCATCATATAAGGCAAAATACTTTACACATATCTACTACTGATTCAGTCATTTCCTTCTCGTCCCTCCTATGACCCTATTATGAATACCTCCTCCCCCTTCAGGAAACCCAAGTCCTCTAAGCCTCACCATCTGTACAGCCATATATTTATCTCCAGGATGTGTCTGTCCTTGCTTGGGCTTTTGCTCTCTCCAATGGGATAGATAAGAACACCAGCTGAGGCTCCGATTCTCTCATCATCACTTCAGGAGCCTTGCTCTTTCTTATGGTTTTCTCTCACTTGTTTCTAAAGCAGCAGCATGAGCTCTTAAGTAAATGAGCCACATGGAGGAGGGCTGAATGAGCCTTGGCAGACTTTTGCAATAGCTTTGGTTTGGGCAGAACCTCTCCACGAGCATTAGGTCATACCAACAAATGGATGTTTCTGTTACCCAGAGAAGTGAGTCACCAACCACTGACACCTTTCATTTTCTTTTTTGAGCAGGGCTCATGAACCACTTAGCTGCCAGAGCATGTGGTTTTTTCTTCCTTCAGAAATGCAGTTGGTTTCCCACTCATTGCCAAGACAGTTTACTAGTTTTTTTAAAGCCTGATAGATTGCCAGCTGAGGCTGAAGCTCCATCTGCCAGCGATAGTAGGTCACAGCCAACTTTCTCCCCGAGGAGTAATGTGTTCCTATTCTTTCCCTGGGGCTTCTGCAGACCTCAGCTTCTTTGTTCTTGGAGTCTCCACATCTAGTACGTCCATGAAGTTTTTGTTTTCTCTCATACTTCTTAGCTCACCCTCTCTTCCTGTAATTCTTCCATTTGATTTCTAGGAAATTACACTTCCTGGATCTCTGGATTATGCTATAAACTACATTCTCTGAAAATCCAGACTGTGACCCAGATAAAAACATCTACAGTTGGGATTGGATCCTAGTCTGGACACAGCTCCCCTGAGGGCAGGTGGAGGAAGAGCTGGCTGCTGAGTCAGCTCTAGCAGGGAGAAATTACATGCTCTATTACCTTCTTTTCTATACCTCTGTAAACTCTCTGAATCCCGGTTTCTTCCAATCTCCTTATGAAATTCTCTCTTGTTGCCATCTGTTGCTGGTTACGTGATCTCAACCTTTCTATGGGAAAGGGGGCTTCCTTGATTTAAGTTCTAAGTCAGTCCTTCAAAGCTGAAACTGAAATTTGAATCAAAATATGATACCCTGTCAGCTGATGATCTGAATAGGTTTTTAGTCACATTTTACTATCAGCATTTCTTCAGTGGTAGCGAATCTTCACAGTTGCTGTCTCTGAGCCACCACAAATTAAGACCAGATGAACAGTCTGGACTAAACTTCTGTGCTTAAGCACAATGGATTCTCCAGCGTCCCATTCATTTCTGGGATTGACTTCTCCACTAAGCTCAGCCCCTCCTCCAACCCCAGTATCTCCAGGGCTGCATCTGAACTCCCTGCATGTTCTTTTGCAGCTCCTGTGTTGGCACCTTTTATGACAGAAATGAAACCAAACAGGGTCAGTAGTTTTTGGCAAGGGACATGAAGAGGAATCTAAAGGAAAGTTGCAATTGAGTCTGACTTAAGCGGTTGGGTTAATGGTACTGGGATTTTTTATACTAATTTCAGTTGTCTTCAGAGCAAAATGATTGTTAGTCAACTGCTACTACTTTTTCATATTATGTCAATATATACAGTATTTTGAAAGAAAAGCCCTTTCCAAGAAGAGCCCCCTGTAAGCCAGGTGTTACTTATTTGGTGATAGAAAAAAAAATTAAACAGACCTATTCAAGAAAATCTTCTGAGAACTACTGCTAAACAATGTGACATAAGATTAGGACTATTATTATTTCAATCAGAAACCTCAGCAAAGTATTTTGAGAGGTTTTTAAAATCTCAGTTCTAAAAAATCCTTTGAGGTCTTTCATCTATCATCTAAATGTTGGAGATGTGATGATGGGGAAAGATGTGGAGAGATTGCAAAAGTAGGAAAGTTGCAAAGCTTATTTTTCTGGTTTTGTGTGACTATTTTCCTATATCAAATCAGAGTTGTGTCCATAGATTTTCCAGAACAAGATATAGTACACACTCTTCTACTTTTTCCTGCTGAGATGTTTTTATTCTTGATGAGCATTAGTATATTTCCTTGCTCAAGTCTGCTTAAGTTTTAAATGCTTTGGTTACCACAGAGCTGTAAGTGGTCTCAGGATACATTTGGGCAAAGGACCAGAATAGCTGTTGCTAAATGTTATTCATAGGCAGCAGGAAGTGGAAAACAAACAAACAAACAAATGAACATACAAACAGTATTTTAACTCCAGAAAAATGGTTGCTGTTTTGTTTTGTTTTATTTTTAACAACTTTAGAGTGTTACCACATCCTCAGTCTAATTCCTCCTCTTTCATATATGCTTATACTCTAAATATGATTTCTGATGCAACCTCACTGTTCTTGTACCTGTCCTATTAGATTTCTAGTTTTCCAATCATGAGGAGAAAGGGAATAGGATTTTCCCCAGATTTCTCTGAATCTGGTAAAATGGCAGCATTATTTCAGCTTTTAAAAGCAACTACTCCTGTACCTGCTCTCTGTCTTGTTTCAGAGACCATATTTTTTTTCAAATTGCTGTTTTTCTCCTATTCTTATTTCAATTTTTTAATGTCTTTAATTTAATATAGTGTGCCATCTTTGTGTCATTGACACTCTTCAGGTTCCCTGGAACTCTCACCAGTCCTAATGAAATGCTGTTTTTACTAGGAATGCACTGTCCTTTTTTTGAATTTTACAATTTTATATTCTCCTGGTTTCCCTTCACTTACTTTGACCCTTAATTTCTAATTTCCCTCAGCAAGTCTTTTTTTTCCCCACTTTTTCTGTCACCTGCTTATATGTAGTTTTCACCTTGTTTTACTTTCTCTCCCTAAGTGGTCAAGTCTGTTCCCCCACATCTGCAGGGCCAGTAACTCAAAGCTGAGTTTCCCACGCATTCAACCTGGATTTAGTGCACATATAAATAGAAATTCCTCTTTCTCACCATGAATTTCAGCACAAGGTGACCAGCAGGCTCTTTGTCCTCCTCCTCTTCAATCAAATCTGCGACTTCATTTCTGTAGAGACAGATCTTGTACACTTCCCATTAACAGAGAGGTGTGGGGGTGTGGGTTACCTGGCCAGGAGGGGAGCAAGGCAGGATAAGCCAGCATAGAGCACTTGCTCCTGGGGTGTGTTTTTCAAGGTTTTCCAACATCTCTCTTTGGGGCCTAGTGAAGTGTGAGATACTTTGGCTCGTTCCAAGCTCCAGCACTTCATCCTGTATAATGTTTCTTTCCAGTTCTCATAACAATTATTTTCATCACCTTTCCTTTCATGAGCTGCAGTGCTCCTTTCTCAGCATCCTTTTTCCTTCCTTTCATCTCCTGATTCCTTAGCTCCATAAGACTGACTTCCCTGTTGACTGTCCCTGTCTCTGCTGCTTGGCACAGTGATCTGCAGCAGCACACAGAAGTGAACCAGGGCCAACCTCTCCCCATGTGGCTCAGATCATGCAGTGGTGGTCTGCATGTGGCACCTGGAGGTTTGGGCCTGTCAGTACTGTTAGGTCTGTCCTCGGTCAACAAGGCTCTCTAGTGTGGGAAGAAACCCATGGACTAAATTTCAAGGCAAAGAAGAAAGGGGAAATAAGTTGCAAATGTAATGACATGTAACTTTTATTTTAACACTGGCTCTAGCTGCATGTCCAACTGATTATATTCTCCCTAGTACCTTTTATTAGAGAGTCCAAAGCCCTTTACCAACCTATTTCAGACTGAAAGATCTTTATAACATTTACAGTGTAATACCTCTTCTGCTATTCCTAAACCAGGCAAATAGTGGGCTGTAAAGTTCATAAAGCTATTTATTTAAGGGAAGACTTTAATTTTCCCTTTGTTCTGTCTTGATTTTATAGATGTGAAAATAAGAGCTATATGTTTCCAGATCTCTCATATATTCCTGATCAGGAAAGAATTTCAAACTGTATCCTAAAGGAAGTCCATTTTACAACTATAAGAAAGTAAAGAATGACAAACAGTACAAGTAAAATTGTTTAAAGGTAAAATATTAAAATTGTCAGATGTAACTGATGTATAAATAAGACCATCATCATATCAATATGTACTTTATCATTATCGAGAGTTTATTAAAAATGCCGTGGTTAAGTGCAATGCACTTCTTTATCTTACACTTCAGTGTTATGAACACTTAAAAATCAGCGATGACCTTCATGAAGGGTATTAGAGAGATTTATGCAATGTTATTTCAGTTGTCATGAGGTAATGTCAATAGTTGAAGCAACATCTATCTGTCCAGGTAGTTTTGATATGTAAAATGTTTCAACATTCTTTTTCCTGGAATTTCACAAAAAATCACAAAAAGATTTGTAATCTACAGCTGATGCTGGCATGACTACTTAGCTTAGAAGTCCTTTGAGCCAGGTACGACGGATAGAACCTCAGAGCAAATATATGTTGCCATTGTTCTAAATGGAACCAAATTCTCAGCCCATTTGGTTTCTGTCTTCATGTTGGACTGTAACATTCATCACAAAGTCAATGCTGAATATATTTGACATGATCCGAGTCTGTGTTTCAGGGATGAGAGTACTTTGACTTTGGAGAGCTCATGTGCAAAAGAGATGCTGGATTTCAAGCTGCTGCATACACTGTATATTTGATGTCAGAATAGCATAAGGGCATATAAGAAAGGAGACATCTATATATCTAATAAAAACAAACAAACAAACAAAAAAAAAACCTGACAAAAGGTAAGACGTAAGAATTGGTAACAAAAGTTTTCTGTTTGCTGCTGAGGGCTTAGCTGGACCACTACAGCCATTCTTGAGTACCATACCTCCAAGTACCATACTCCAAGGATTATGTGGAGTCTGTAAGCTGAATTAGAGGTCTAAAAAGCCTGAGGAATGAGGGAATATTGACATAAATAGTGAAAGGGGAGGGGTGAGCAACCTAAAGAGAAACCTGAAGGAAGACAAAACAACAAGCATCAAGTATGTAAAGAACAGAGAGGAAATGTATGTAAAGTACAGAGAGGGAAAGGATGATCTGTTTTTCACATCCAGTAGGGATATACTGAAAAACAAGGTAATTGAAGACATACAGGAGGCATTCATGTCAGACACTGAGAAAGCTTATTAAATTTAATTAAAAAAAAAAGTTACTGAACCAGTGGAAAAGTTTGATTTGTGATTAGGAGGTGTAGGTATAGCATATATCTATACTTACAAGGCATAGTTAGGGTGTAATTAGAAAGTATAACTGATCTCATCATACAACATTCAGTTTCCAAAGTTCCTTCTAATCCTATTTTTCTGTGGTTCTATTTTTTTAATACAAAACAGTTCAGAATTTAGCCACGATTCACTCACTACTGGAATAATTTTGAAAAAGTCCTATGCTAAATGTTATCTTTAAATATGACTTTTTTCATTATTTGTCTACACGGGTGTTTACTTTCCATATTGAAAGCACTGTTTTGTTAACCCTCTGAGTGCCTAGTTTGAGTTCTTCTCTTGGTGGAACTAGATGGGATCGGCAATGCTCAGAGTAAAATCTGAAGCCTGTGCCTCCTGAGACACTCTGAGGTGTCTCTCTCTTGTCATTCAGGGGATTGTTCGCTGATCCTAAGCCGATGCATCCAGGCTATGTTGCAATTTTGCACATGAAGTGAACCATAAGAGCAAGAAAGCACTACAAGAGGGAACATGCAGCATTCCCTCCTTCTGCAGAGGGAACGTGTGGCAATACAGACGAGGTGCCAGTGGAATTAAGGAACAGGCGGCTTTGTTCCCAGATTTGGCAGACGGTGTGGATTTTCACAGCACTGTGCTGCCATGTGTGATGGCCAGGCGCAGGGGGCTGAAGCCCGCCCGAGGGGAGCCTGGAAGCGCTGCTGCAAGGAGCAGAGCTGCCACGGGATGGAGTGAGCTGCCCGAAACTGCCAAACTTGGCTGAGACTTTTCACACTGTAAATTTAAAACAGAAATGTGAATACGGCAAAAACATAAGCTGTTTCTGGATGTGTCTCAACAAGACATGGCTTCTTGCAGAGAGCAGGTGGAAAAGAGAGAAGAATTCAATATAAGAAAAGCCAAAATATGCCTCAGCAGTGGTACATGAGGGCACATTGTCATAAAGCCTATTGGGCTGTGTTGAGTGCCTGTTAAGCTCATCAGTATTGCTGAACCAAGTTGTAACAAAGGAAACCACTTTCCAGGGCTCTGAGGTATCATTTTATTCTGGACACCACCTAAATTCTACTTTTTAAACTCAGTATTTTCCACTCTTTTTAAAATGCAGGGTCCATCCCTCTGCAGATAAAGTGCATATGCAACAAAAAAAGGGTAAAAGAAGATTTTGTCCAGACACAAAACACCTGAACTGGAAAACAGACCTGAACTGCCAAACCCTGTTTCTGAATTGCCTTAGTCCAGACTCTGGACTTCAGCTTCTGCTCCGCATCATTGTGTATGCCCTGAGAGTCAACATGATTTCAGGTAGATTTTGCATCAGTAGCTGGGAGAAGCTGTTGTCCCCTCACATTGGGAACAAGTTCAAATATATTCTCCAGAATAGGAGATAAGCATGTTTAGTCAGGGAGTCATGTTGCCAACAGGAAAGGGAAAATTGGTCTCCCAATTTGGAGGAAACCCTTTGATTTCAGGAAAAAACCTGCATGGACATACTATGATAAACTAAAATTCAGTAGGTATTTGGGAGAAAATCATTAAGAACCCTCACAGCAAAAAGATATTATGACATTTGCATTTTGTTTTTAAAATACATATTTACATGTTTACTACCACTTTTTTTGAAGGCTAATTTATGCTATTGCGTTATAAAGCTGATTCTAGGACAGCAGAACTTGATAATTTAAAAACTCTCAAAATCTCAGACTACTTGTAATGCTGTTTTTCAGAATTAGTTAGATCTTTTTATTATTATTCATCTCACAGTAGGTGATTAAAACTAACCAAATTCTTTTTTATTGAAGGAAAATTTCTAACCAAATTAAGTGTTAAACTTTATGATTCCCTTTTCTCATAATTTAATACCAAATCCTTGAATTTAAGGACTACTGTACTATTTGTACCTACAAATATTGTAAGTCATGGAAATAATTTTTATTAGCTCAATATTTTGTTAAAGCATTTTTGTGAAGAAAAACATATTAAATTCCCCCCAAGTTTTGTCTGTTAAATTTCATCTCTCTGTGTGACTGCGTATTAAATTGGGTTTAGAAATTCAGAAATGTCCAACTTCCAGGAGATGGTGCTGTAGCACTTCAGCTGCCTTCCTACCAGGATTTATGTTCTGGTTTCCAACTCTGATGAAAATTTTCTTTTTCACTGTGATTCCTCAGATAAGCAGGAGCCCCCTTCCCTGACATATTTTTCTCTCCTCACAAGAAACCTTTTAATTCTTCTGAAGCCAGAAAAATTTAAGACCAAAAAGGAGCACAAATACTGCCTAGTCATTAATGTGGGGACCAACAAAGATGGGCACTGAGTAATGAGGTGTAAGATCAAGCTGCTTATTTCAGACTTGGCTCAAACCAGTTCTGCCATTTTGGTTGACCTGCTTCTGAAAGTACCCGTCTGTACCTGAAGTTTTTGCATGAGCTAGTCCCAGTTCAGCATTATCTAAATCCAGATTTCTATTCAAGCCTATTTTTTGCTACTAAAGTATCCTCAGCTGTTAATTAAAAATGTCATCTCTGAAGGCACACTCGTCTTCTCCTGACAGTCTCTCTTCCAGCAGCTCCCATGGAGTGAACCCACTACTTACCACAAAAAAGTAATGAGAAGGGGAAAAAAATCCCCCAAACAACCAAATAAAACATCAGAAAAATTAAAAAGTCGATTGAAATTACTTTTTAAAAAAGGAATATATCTTTAAAAAAAAACTTTCTAAAAGCTCTTTTCCCCCCGCATTGTCAGACTACAGCCTTGATTTATGGCCCTGTAAACCCAGAACTGCCTGCAGGAGAGATAATTTGGGTCCAACAACTGATTCTATAGCTGTGGCATTGCAGACGTGGAAAGTCTATCAGTGTTGGAAAAGCTTGGTATCTTTTTACAGCATGCTGTCCTAACCTGTGTCTTGTAAGTGTCTCAGGAAATCAGAAGTCCTGGACACAATCCAGTATCTACATTTCTGTTTGCTTTATGTAGATCATTTGGGGCTGTATTTTGGGAATTTTCTTTCTTTTCTTTTCCTTTTTTTTACCCAACATAAAATGAAATACTTAAGTGCAAGAGTCTGGAAATCAGTACTTCCAGATTCCACAACTGGCACTGACTACAGCTAAGAGGGATGCAGTATTGTCCACACAAAACACTTGAAAGGCATGAAAAATGCAGGGCCTTAAAAAAATCACAATTAAAACTCAAGCATTTGTTCACAATTTGTATGGAAAAACTGAAAAAAAAAATAAATAAAAGAATAAACTGTTCCCTGAGAAAATTTGTGTTTTGAAAAGAAAAAAAGAACTCTTTTTTTTTTTTTTTGGGAGGCTTTCAATTTAATTTTTTTCACTAGGTTTAGCAATGACTTTGACAGACTGCTTAACCTTGAGCAAGCCCTTCATCTGCTCCTTACCTAAGTGACTCCCACCTGTGTTAGCAAAGTGTCTATAGAAAGATAATGAAGCTTATCTCAAGTGTTCTTCTGCAGACATGTTTAGTGGAAAGAGGTGAGCTTTATTCCCTACAGCTACATTTGCAACATTTATTCCTTCTCCTTTTGTGTCTCTTCTAATGCAGAAGTGCCTTGAATTTCATGTATTACTTGCTTTCACTAAGGCAGTAGTTGGTAGCATGTGCAGTCAAGAGGCATCAGAGTGTTTTCTGCAGAATAGGAAGAAATGTTTTAGCAGTCATATTTCTTTTTCTGGGGGCCACCTTTATCAGAGACTTATCAGTACCTGATTATATATGTCAACTGACCTTACGAATACTCACAGAAAGACATGTAGCCTGAGAAGAAAAATGGCCCAGTGCTCTCATGCTTTCTAGAGTGTTTGTAAAAGCTGTAAAATGTCAATGAAAAAGCTGGGTGTGTGCATGTAAATGCCTGTATGCAGCTATTTCTGTACGGGTTTTACAGGGTGCAGCTGATCACCACTGCAAATCTCTTCCAAACTTTGTTGAAAGGAAGGGCAGTTCCATTTCAGAGATAAACACTGGAGTCACGGACAAATAAAATAATGCAAGATGTGTCCAAAAGTCTGGGGCAGAAAAAAGACTTGGGCCAGAATTTCTCTCCATCTAGCTGCTGCAGGCACTGCTGGGGTTGCTGGTCTCACTTTAAAAGCAGGTGAGACTGCAGGACAACTGCAAAAGAATGCACTAAGCGTAGAAAAGTGCAACTGAAAACTGAACAAAAACTGAGTTTGAGGTAAAGTATATGTACTAGCTTGTTCACTTGCTTTGAGGAGATATCTGATTTTTGAGGCAATGAAAATCTGGAAGACCTAATCTACCTGGCCTTCTGTAAAGGCTCTGATTCTATTCTATTAGATCTATATCAGATGCTTATTCTAAGGCATCTGATTTCAGAACAGATATATGATTTTTTTAATTAGACTGAGACAATTGAATTAAGACAGGAATTACAAGTGTTTTATGCATGTTGAAGTGAGGTTCAGTCGTATTAACTTCCTGGAAAAAATTTAAATGTCTGGTTCTTGAAGAACTGGGGCTTTTTAGCAGGTCAAAGAAATATTTTTAGTGATATAAAAACATTTTACAAAGTTCTGATATAAAACAATTTTCAAAGTCCTTAAGGGGTTTTTTGTTGTTGTTGTTGCTGTTGTTTGGTTTTTTGGTCTATGTATCATTTCTTCTTCATCTTTGATAATTCCTCAGGGTATATTTGTGACTGAAAGTAACATCCATCGGTCTGGGACTTTCTTCATCTGACCTTGCATATTTCTGAACCCATTGCACAGAGAACTATGGGCACCCATATATGTTGTAGGTAAAATAAGAGTACAAACCATGTTCCCCACTTCTGTTTACAGTACAGTACAGAACAGGAGACATTTTGCTGTAAACATCACTAAGAAATTAATATTTTTGTCACTGGCTATACAGTATTCACTCTTAATCAAAACCTTATATAAATGCTTCCTTATTCACAAAGAAAAACTTGTTCCTAGCCACACCCTTTTAAAAATTTGGCCTGGGTGGCTCTGTTTTGGCTTGGGTTTTGATGTGGTAGATAATGTGGAAACAATAAAGCTGTAAGTGCTGTAGCTGTTAAGTGGTTTAACCAGGAGATTAATCTTGCAGATTACAAAAATTGAAGAACAAAGGAGAAGCTGACATTAAATATGAGTTTGTGAAATTTGTCATTTTTAGTTCAGCAGAGACAACACACTTTAGCTGAGCGACTCTCTATATTGCAATGCACAGGAGAGTAATTGTCATAGAGATAATAAGCTCTCTCCCTAGCGTGGATACTGAATGGTAGAGAAAAGTGACAATTTAGCTCCTTTCTCATGCAGCTATATCAACACAAGTAAGTCTACCTCTTCCACCTGTCAGTAGAGCTACATTTCTTCCAAGCTTTATTCATACGTGGTGCTTAAATAGTAAAGAACACTGATTCTTCACTGATTTTTTTCCACTTTTGTTCAGCTTCACTGAAAGCTCACCTGCCTCCCTAGAAACAGGATGGAAAGAGAAGACTATTCCAATCTGAAAGAGGATTACATGGAGAGAAAAAAAAAAAAGACACTTTTTCAATGCAAGCTCCTTTTTCATTATCTCTTTGGGTCGGTGGGTTAAAAAAATTACCTATTGCTGTGAATAGTTACCCATATCATGTCCAGGGTAGGACGTGGTGTATCAGTCTGCCTTGCTGCTAGGAACTGTTGTACTGCTAATGTTGCTGTACAACTCTAGGTGGTACCTTTGCGTTGCTCTATTCATGTGCACACACTAGCTGTTTAATGTGGAATTCGACTACTGCTGAGGACATTAAGCACTTGGAAAAACCAGCCCTGTTTGTTACTTTTGAAATAATATCAGTATTAAACTTAACAAAACAGGAAAATCTTGTAACTTTTCAAAGTAAAACATCTACTCAGGACTGAGTTCCATGTACGAATACTTCTTTCCCTGTTTTTCACAGTCAGCAACATCTTCTCTGAGAGTTTAACTGAGCCAAGAAATGAAATTTTGGCTATGCTAGCTAGCACTACAGCTGACTTTATACAAAATAAGCAGCAACATGCTGAGTATCTGAGGATTGTGGCATACAATCCAAAAACTGCCTTTCACCAGAAATGACCCTTCGATACCTTGATATTCAGCTTCCTGTATGATAAATGGTGAATTGTTCTCACCTTCCGCTCTTCCAAAAGAAAACGTTGGAGCCATATTCACCAAAGACAGAGCCTGGTGTCCAGACATAGCTCAAGCAGCTATTCAGTGACAAAGGCAGATTTCACAGTTCTGGTGATTGATTTTGCTTTCTGTTACAATTTCAGAGCAATTTGTTTGTTTCTCAGGCAGCAGCACACAGTTTGTGTAAAAGTACATAAAAATTGATAATAATTAATTTTACTTTACAATTAAAGGCTCTTCATGTTGCTAGTCTTGGTAAAAGACTTCTAGGATGAAGGAGAATTGAGTGCATTGTGCCAGAGAGATTAGAGCAATGCCACAAGCATGAAAATTTGTGGGTTCAATAAAACCATTCTACTGGTTCTTTCTTTGACCTGGATAAATTTAAAACTACCTAATCCAATGAGCATTTCTTTAACTTTCCATTAAGCCTCTGGTGCTGAAGATAGATTGTTCATGATGTTTGCATTTCCATGTTGTTACATCCCAATAGATAAAGGATGTGTAATTATTCCCTCATTTCTCCTTTTACTTTGACCAAAAAAGCTACCCCAACTAGAGAAACTTCTTACTAAAGATTTTCTGAGACTGGAATAGGATGTATAAAACCATGGATTTTTTGAGTAATACATATAGGATAGATTCATCATTATATCTCCTAACACAAGAACTAGAAAGCATCCAATGGCAGACCAAGGTTTGAAGGAAGAGAGATTGTATCTTTAATTAGAGCAACTGGCATAGTTGGAAAATTGTCACATTTGTATCTGTGGACCATGGTAAGACTAAGAACAATGAGGGAAAACAGTGAAATTGGCTGTCAGCAGATTAAAAACAAGGAAGCAAATAAAAAGCTGAAAATAAAAGCAAGTCTTTGCGTTACAACAGAATGAAATTGTATATTTCATTCAACAAAAAGAAGTACATCTAGATTATCAGAAACTAGAGGTGCATAGCAGGGCAGGGAGCATTCTACACGTGATGTCTTATTCTTTCCTGAGCATCCACTGCTGCTCACTGTTAAGTGTCAAGTTACTAAACTGGATAAACCTTTGACCTGATTCAATACAAGGAGTGGCAAAACCGTGTAGATAGACTTCCCTTGAGAGGAAAGGTGTTGGTTTCCTATAGGATAATAAGGGAGAGGGTGGAGGTTTGGCTTTCAATACTGTTCTGATAGCAAAGGCACTACTTTTAGCATCTCTATATGACTTTGCTGCTTTATACTGGAAATGATAGCAGTGGATTGAATCCTGTGAGATACTGCCCTTTTTCACTAGTGTAACATACTGTCCTCAGCGCTGAAGTAAGATTATGGCAGCTGCTATTCTTGATGCCATTCTTGCCTCTTTGGTATGAAACCCTTCCTCCCCAGTGGTGACTGGGTCACAGACAGAGAATGATGACCCTGTTGATTGCCAAAAGAGAATGATTTCAATGAGGCTGTGAAATCTCCTACCTTAAGACAGAAATCACCTGAGTTATATCAGCAAAATGAGGTCAAATGCCTTTAAAGACATCCTTGCCATCTTGCTTTGCTATCATGTCAATGCTATCTCTAAGGTGAACAGAAGTTTTAGCTTGTGTTTGCTGCTGTGATCGTGCCACCATTTCACATTTACTATCAGCCCTATGGGTTAAGTACTTATTCCATTCAACCATGAAGAGCTGCCATTCACTCTGGATGCGTCAGAAACTGTTTCTGTCTGGAAAACTGTTGTTTTAAAATGCATTTTTGTTCCTGCAGTAGAACAAAATAATTGAAGTTCACTGGTGATAGGCTGATATTTATTCCTCTTCACCTTGCTGTGAAATTTTGAAGAAAGTGAAATTTTCTGGCTTCTTGTTAAGTGTAAGAGTTTTCGTATGCCTCCAAGGGATGACTGGCCATGTGAGCAGTTGCATTCTGGGACCTGCAGCTCTCAGGTGTCCTACATCCCTTTACTCAGAGGTTCTGCTCGCCAGCACATTTGCCAAGGGCTGTTGTTTTGCTTTTCCAAAAGTATTATGAGTAATATGTAAACTGCATTCAAATACATGGATTATGTGGTAAATACCTCTGTCTGGTACATAAGGTCCAAACCCAAGAAAGGTCAGACAATGCAGCATGAGGATGCATAAGCCTTTTTCATTAAACACAGAAAACAACATCTGTTTTTCCTTCTTTCAGTTTTACTTTAACAGATATTTGTTGGTTAATGATTATACAGCAATTTACCATTATTAAGCAGGTGAGCCACTGCAGCACAAAAAGCATTCTTTGGAGCCAGTGGAAAATGACACTGTACCCAAAAAGCAGCTGTAGGAAGGTAGGTTCAGAAATGTCAAAATACAGATAAGGTTTTCTCTGGAAACATTTGCTGTTCATGTACCTCTAAAATAAACTCAAGTCCAAAAGTGTTTCACAGAAAGTGATGCTGGGGAGCATTTTAGCACTCAGAGGAGGACACAAAACTCCAAAGGAAAAGTCACAGAATTTGAGCTAACACTTCAGAAAACAAACAAATGAAATCTGTTGTGCTTGTGGACAGGTGTGTGTCACTCTACTTGAGAACAGAGGCCACAGACAAGCAAACTCTCAATTTGTGATTGCATTTTAGATTTTATTCACTTCTTGAGAGTAGAATTGGATTTTAGAAATATGCTTTTTGCCCAGCATCCTTTCTTGTTGGAAATAAAATTAAACTTCCCAGTTAGCAAGGAAAGGCTTTCTGTATTTTTATGTGTTTTACAAATCTATTCTACCATTTTGAATTGTTGGTGGGGCTTCCTTTATATCAAGGAATACATTTTACATGAGTGCTACAGAAAATACAGTTGTTCAGCTCTTACTTCTTCTGAAACAAACTGCTTCTCTATCATGTGGTGAGGAGGGCAGGATGGAGAATGTAATCACCTAATGAAATTATCTATCTTCTGTCTAGATATAAGTAGCCCAAACTTGGACAGCTTATGTTTCATATGCTACTGCATTGGATAGACCTCACTGTGATAAAACATGAATGGAATCAGCAAGGACAATGAATTCTGTGGAAGCAGGCAAAGGTCAAAGGAGAACTTTGCTCCAGGTTTCTCTAGGGTAGTGCTCACTCTCACTTCCTCCATGTTAGTTCCTGGGAAGGTCACAGTTTGGATTTTTGTCCCAGATTCCCTTCTGTCTCTGTGCATACAAGCCCCTGCTGTCAAGTATTGCTAAACTAATCAGTTTCTATATGTCTATGGTTAATTTCTTGTGGGATTCCACTCATATAAGAGCTCTCCAAAAAAAGAATACAAAGTCAATGAGGAGAGTTGTTGAGTACAGAAAAGAAAATCTTTATCTTGTAAAAAAAAAAAAATCTTAACATATTATCTTGTTAAAATCTGAGTGTTCCTGACTCTAGATTTTATTATTTCCATTATCTTGGCTTTCTGTGAATACATTACCGTTGTTACACAATTCAACTACTGGCATTGATAGGATCTTACAAGATAGAGGTGGAAGAAGGCTATTAGATAATGTGGCCATCTCCCTCCTAATACAGGACAAGTCATTGAATTACTTATGCTCATTGAAGAAGAGAGACCTAAAGGTCTCTTTTTTTACCTGCCTTTTTAAGGGTAATTGACATCAAATAAAATCAGACACTGTTATTGTATTGTTTTTAAGCTTTAAGATCAGTGGTGGATTATTCAGGAGAAATTGGTAGTAAAGAAAATAAATTATACAGCTCAGTGTTGCCTCTGCACGAACAAACAAACAGTGTACATGAGGCTGGGTTCTTTAGAGCTGTGAGTATATTTCTTATCAGCACTAAATAATACCAAACAAAGTCAAACTAAATTAAGTTTCTGAAGGGTATACAGCAGGGTACAAAATTGTTATATAAATCTTTTTGCAATGGAGTTGTTTACAACTTTAACTCTTAGGCCTCTATTTCTAGTCTTTGTCCAATGGGTGATGTACCATTTTTTTTTTCCTACAGATTCACTGCTTCTCAGGTTATACACTGGGTATTTTCTGTCTTGTTCTTGGGTTATTTTTACATGGCAACTCTAGCATTAGATATGAGGAGAGAACCATGTCCTCCCCCCATATGATGTCTTAGTGCAGTATCAGGATACAGCTGGGGGATACACTGCTCAGGAGCTTGAGAACATCTCAGCTTTGGTAGTTGCAGTAACTAGTTTTCCTATGTGAACACTTTAAAACTGGAAGCACAACACCAAGAGGAAAATAATTTTAGAACAGTAAGCCCTCTCTCTGCCTTCCTTACCAAAACCCCCATCATCTCAAACTGTGGGTTGCACAGGTCTATTTTGCATACATGCCATAAAAAAGGGGCTATGTACAAATACCTCATAAGAAATTCCCACCTCCCCTCTGGAGAGACTATTTCTGATCAGCCATTAATCCTTGGTGGCCCCCTATACCATGGCTAGTAAAAAACAATATTAATTGCCTTGGAGTCAGGATTTGCATTTTCACAATTTATAGGCTGCCTATTGTCCCTTCACAGTGTATTAGAATTTACTACAGAATCTATAGCTTATTTCACACCATTCTTTGTTCTTCCTGCTTGTTTCTCTTATAGCTGCAGTCAGGATAAGCTGGCATGTTCACGTTATAATTACTGAATAACCAGGTTACATGAAATATTCATAAATCTTTGCAAAACAGCCATTACACTAATGTTAAAAAAAAGTATCCGGAAAAATAATTACCAATTTTTATATTGCTATCTCTCTACATCGGCATATTTCCTTCTTTTCTTGCTCTACTGTGTTTTCTTCCCACTTAACAAGTTATATAAAAAAGTTTTAGCAATTCATCTGGTGGCTGAACTGCACTTATTTATAATTATGGAATATTCTTGGGTGTTTGTTTAAAGCGTGCTGGAGAGCTGCTGGTTTTGTTTTTTTCTAGTAGGCGGCTCATTACTTCATAAATCTGTGACTGAATGGGAATTGTGGCTGGGGAGCAACTGTGCTGCTTCATGCATCATGACCAAGTGTGTGTGGGAGTCAGGAACAGCACCTCTCTGGACCAGCTGCTCCATCCATCTGCAGCTGGGTCTAGGTACAGTGATCTACGGTCAAGATCTGCACTGGGAGTATTTTTATAGCTGTTTTATAGCAGCTGGTGTGAATGGCAGTAGAAAAATGAACGATCAACTTCCTAACCATCAGGAACAAACTAAGAAAGAAAAATAAATATAAAAATTAGCACATTTTTGTTAGTATTATAAAGACACTTATTTGAAGTTCAGTTTCTCAGAAGAGCTACTGTAAGCCTACATATTTATTGGTTCGTCACTCAGCTGAAAATTTGCTTTTTACCAAAACTTGGCAGAAAAATATATTTGAGTGGCAAACGATGTTCATAATTTCAGATGCTTCTATTTTCCCTCAAAAACAAAAAATAACTATTTAAAAGGGAAATACGGCTTAAAGATAATCTTGCTTTGCCACTGTTATGGAGAAAAATAAGGGTACATGATCAAACTGAATTATTTCAAAAATTGAGGTAAAGTGAGATAATAGAAGCTTTATTAATAAAAGGACCAAATTTAGTTTGCTATACATTCAGTAGAGTGAAGGATTTTCCTTTATTGTCCTACTTTCAGTAAAAATATAACAAGAAATATTTTCATATAGCTCTGACTTTTAATTATGGATTTAAATAATCATGAGGGATCTCAGCACATTTTAGATTATATCTGCATCTTTTCTGGAGGAGGCTCTGTATGATGTGGTGCTGCAGCTCCTGCCAGAGGAAGTATTGCCGTCCAATATAAGTCTCCTTTGTAACACATCCACCACAGCATAATGTAAAATGTCACAGAAGGTGGAATTGGTGGCTTTTTGTCAGAGTTCTTTTTAAAACTAACTACGTGATTATTTAGACTTCCATTACAGAAAACAAAGAGAACGGACAAAGTGAAAGGCTCTGTGATATCTGGAAAGAGGATTCTTGGCATCTCCCAGGCAGAGTTCGCTTCCATGGAATTAGGAGACGAGCACTATTACATCTTTTAGAGTCTACTTTCTCTTTAGAATTGATCATAAAATTTCCTCAGAAAACTAATATACAGCAACTTGCACCCAATTCTCAAGATATATTTGTCAGGAAGATAATACCTGGAGAGCAAAATCTCTTCAGTCTGTGCTGTTTTCCCTGAAATGACATACGTTGAACAGAGTGTTTCACAGTACTGTTGCTGTGCTCAGCCTGTCTTTAAGAAAAGGATTCCCTGACCATGAACAATAGTCATGTAATTGCCAAGTCCTGTTGTGTCCATTCTCAGTTGTTCATTGTGTCAAAGGAGAACTAAAATTCTCACAGCATTGGAAATCCACACATTCTCAGTGTGCTTCTTACCCCGCTGAGTGGAATCATAGAAAACAGAATGGTTTGGGTTGGAAAGGGCCTTAAAAATAATCTAGCTCCAAACCCACTGCCATGGGCAGGGTAACCTTCCACTAGACCAGGTTGCTCAGAGCCCCATCCAACGTGGCCTTGAACACCTACAGGGATGGGGCATCCACAGCTTCCCTGGGTAACCTATTGCAGTGCCTCAACACCCTCACAGTAAAGACTTCTTTCTTAATATCTAATCTAAACCTACTCTCTTTCAATTTGAACCCATTTGGACCCATTCCCCCTTGTCCTGTCACTACATGATGTTATAAATATTCTTGCCTCATCTTTCCTGTAAGTTCCCTTCAGGTACTGGTATACTAATATAAAAAACACGGCGTGATCAGAATCAGGAGTAAGATGAAATACCAAAGCAGAAAATGTCTCAGAGAAGTCTCTTCGACTCAGTGAGAATTTGAGTTACCTGAGTCTTTTGCATGAGTCTTATTTGTGTCTGTCTTTCAGCTTCTAAATTTAGCTGAAACTTTGATGCTCTTTAAATGTATATACATTATGCTAAGATTTATAACACTTGTGTCTGTCCTATTTCTTCAGAAAAAAATTTAACCAAAATTTAACTCTTTTCTCCTCTTTAGAAAAAAAAACACAAACCAAAAATGTTCAAATTACACTTATGCAATTTAGAAATAAATCATTACATTTCATACAGAGTATTTTATATCAGTCTAATGAAACGTTGTTGTAGCCAAAATGGAATAGGATAAAATATTCAGAAAAACTCATTAAAGGCTCAGTGTGTTATTACTGAAGATAGGCAACCAACACTGTACACAGTACCTGGGAAAGATGGTTTTCCTGTGAACATTCATAGGTCAGCTTTGAGAATTCAGGCCAGATCATGAACTGCTCTGTGCAGAGCTGAATCCTTTTTCCCCCAGCTGAACTTATAACCCTTTCTGTTCCGACTCTTTTAATCCTTCCATAATGGTGATGTGACTTTTAAAACTACCAAGAAGGCATGGAGAAAGAGCAGAGCATGATCACCACTTAACCACATCCTCTCTCAAATACTGATAAGAAAATGTAGAATCAAACTTATATCTCAAAATTCCAGGCAACCATTTCAACATAACAGGAAGAGAAGAGCATCCATGAGATATGAAAGAGTCTCATCTAAAAAAAAAAACCCTCAGCTGCTCTTTCACGGCCATGCACAGCTTAGAGCTAAAGAATTAGAAAATGCTACTGTATATTCGATGGGAAAACAGGTCTCTTTAGTGTTTTCCAGTCAGCAGTGACAGTCTGTCTTCCCTGAGCTTGGTGCAGAGGGTCAATTTGAATCCTCTGAAGTGCCAAGAGCTCCATCTGCTCTTCCATCTGAAATGGGAATATTTTTGCTCTTTTTTTTTTAATCTTGATTTGGTCTTTCGGTGTTTGTGTTAGAACACACAGCCCAGATGCCAATAATGAGGAAAATATATTAAGTGATAAGGGAGAAAACAGAGAAATTAAAATGAACGAGGTAGGAAAATTGTAAATGGAAAATGGGAGCTGATTGCAATATCCAGCCCAGGTGTGGCTGTGAATTAAAGTGCTTTCCTGAGAGATTCCAGAAGATATATCCCATAATCCTACACATCTGGGAAAGTGTTGGTCAAGACAGTCCTGGAAGTTGTGCCAAAAACACCTTAAAGATATTCCACACAAAGATCCAACTTGCTATATACTCCAGCTGCTGTTTATTAGAGATGCTCATATTTTATGTATACTAGCACACAGGAATTCTGTTACAGACAAAACTGTATATATGGATTTAAATCCATTGAATGTATATTCCACTTAGATTTTATTGAAGTATTTTTCTATATTCAATCGCGGAACTACAATTTCTTCAGTTGAAACAGAAACATATGTATATATCTACGTATAGAGAGACATACAAAAGGACGCTTTAATTTTCTTCACAAAAACTTTAAAATGTCAGTGTCGCTCCTCAGGAAGAAAAAACCCCAAACATACAGGGATATTTCACTTCTTTATTTGATTTATTGTCACAGACACCTTGAGCTCTTCTAAATCCATTGAATATGAAAAGTCGCTATTGTGAGGTTGAGAAATTAACCCTGACAATTGTGTTAATGCCTGAATCAGTCTTCAATGTAGTAGAGTTATTAGACTATTTTTTTCTATATAAGACCATAACCAAATGACATCAGAATTAAATCAAGTTCTTTTTTTTTTTTGCTGTCATGGGGAAAGCTTATCCAGGAAGCAACTCATATTCCTTCCTTCTTTCCTTCCTTCCTTCCTTCCTTCCTTCTTTCCTTCCTTCCTTCCTTCCTTCCTTCCT
>VXAY01002908.1:444521-551029 GCA_013399855.1 Oxyruncus cristatus
CTCCCTCCCTCCCTTTCTTTTTTTTTCTGATTTCCCTTTTCTTTTTACTTTACCTTTCTTTGTCTTTGAAGTTACCCAGTGCTAAAAAGTCTTAGATGCTGATAGTTTTAAAAAAATCCGTGTTATGAAATGGATTCTCCTATACCTTGGAGCTATTAACAACTTTGCTTTCAACACCAGGTGTCACTGCAGTGATAGAAAATCTCAAAATATTTCATAGAAATGATGAACAAAGCAAATTTGTTATTGAATATATAAAAAAAATAATTGTAGATATATAAGGTGACAGTGGAAAAAAACAATATAGCCGACATAACTTTGAAAGCAAAGCTGGAGACAAAAAAGCTTTTACCATAATATACCATTGATAGGATACCCTGAAACTGAATTAACCAATTTCTATAATTGCCCATAGTGTTACAAAGCTCTTTTTAAAGAGCGTAAATTATCAAGTGATGCAAACTTAGTTCAAGTAAGTTCACCAAACTAAGAAACAACTATACTTTATTGAAACTGAAATTGCTGTGAAATAAGAACAATTCCACTGAACTTATCAATGTTTTGGGGATACAAGTTAAATTCTGCAGTAGATATCAAATACATTCTGAATAGCTTTGGAAGTAGTATTTCACAGTGGTGTTTCCCACAGATTACTTTAGTGTGTCGGAGAGGTTTCAGAGAATTTTAACAACACTAATCTGTTACATTTTGCATTGAATTTTGCATTGCTATTTTTATTGCTTTCATGGTGTTTTGAAAAAGGTTTCTCATCTCTTAAAACAGGAATACTATTCAGAAATATTTTTCACTTAAAATTGTTTCTATTTTTAGACCAGCTCTAGAAATAACAACAAAAAAATTTCACTGAAAGAACACTTGTCTGTTTTCTCTGTTCTGGTGGTATTTCTTAGGCCTGAGGGGAAATAAGGGTGTTATAAAATCATTTTGTCTAAAATAGCTGCTGTTGTAAGGTTGCACCACTGTCTGTTTAAAAATATAATAAGCGTAAGATAACAAGCAAGAAATATAAAGGTCTTTTAATAATCAAGTAGAATGAAAAGATAAAAAATATAGAAAAAACAGATTAGAGAAAATCAAAACATTAGAGTAACATCAGAGATGACCCTGCAAAAGGGGGGAAGAAAAGGGTTGTTCCAATTTTTGGGGCTTTTGTTTTTCACTACCTGATTCCATTAAATTAAATTAATTTTCTCATAGAAGAGTTTGTTTTGTCTACCACAATAATGGGGAAGTGGTCTCACTGGCTTTATCTTAACCCACAACTCTTCTAATCCTATTTTTGTTCCTGTCCTAAGAAAGGGGAGTGATGGAGCAGTGAGGAAGAAGATGGATGGGTGTTTGGCACTTAACCAGGGATAATCCACTGCATATCCAAAGGCACGCTAATATCAGTGGTCTACTGTTTTTGGTAAAGTGCTTAAGAACTTTGTTTTTTCCTTCCTTAATACATGGGGGTTTTTTTTAATTGTAATTATAGACAGAAAGCTATTTTCAATAAAAAGGTCTATCTTCATCCAAATGTCTTGACAACATGGTCATGGTACTGAAAGTGTCAATATGCTAACATGATTTGATTAGCTGTTCTTTGGGGTTTTTTTCATGAGAGGTAAACTCTAAGGTGTTTACATCACAATAAATGAAATATATAAAAATGTTAAAATTAGTTGAATGTTAGACCTGTTAAACTAATCTGAAAACTTTTTAAATCACTCTGCTAATACTTCTGAAAGTCATCTAATGAAAAATAGTTCGGGAAATATAATGTGACAGTTTGTACAATGTTACTGAATAAATCTGTTCTTTTCAATGACCATCTCTACTCTTCCATTTTCACAAAAGGGTTGTGAAGTTGAATTGACAAAGAATCTTTGATTCTGGATTTGAAATCCCATGATTTTTTTATATCACTCAGTGCAACAGAGGGACACTTAGTGCTACTGTATGACAATATCTGTAAAGTAAATTGATGCAAATGTAAATACCTTTCTCTCCTTGAAACAATATCTCAGCCTTGACCATATCGACCACCATCATTGGTCTACTCTGGCCTCCAATCGGGAGGCCTGGAGACACACCATCTATAACGCTGCTGCTTCTTTTGAGAACACACAGAGAATCATTTCTGAGGAGAAAAGACAACACAGAAAGAACCGAGTCTTGCCAATACCACCAAAGGAGACTTTCCGCTGTGCCTTTTGCAACCGGACTTGTCTATCTCGCATTGGCCTTTTTAGCCACCAACGTGCTTGTAGCAAGTGTGGGTAGAGTCCTTCTCTAATCTTCATTCGCGAAGCCTAACCATGATGATGATAATGAAATACCTTTCTGTGCAGTTTAAAATGATTGTACCTGTAGCCATAGACTTCGAGTTAAGAGACCAGAGGTCTGAATGGGTACCTAAAGAGACAAGATAAATTCACAGAGGAGAAATCTGGTGTCCTGGTTACACAAAAATTCTGATCTCCACTTTTTCCTTTCTCTTGTCTTTTCTCCAAATATGCATTTTTGGCTTTTTGGAGTTTTGCCTTCTTTAGAGAGACTGAACTGCTGCTGATTAATAACTCAAACACTGGACTGCCTGCAGTGACCACCCAGGTGCTGTGAGAAACTGGACTGTTGGTGCTCATGGCTCAATCAGCCCTGTGCTTTGCTAACCATGTGCAGAGTGGCCACCCAGGCCAGGTGCTGAAGGCATGCACATCCAACACCTCAGGCTACAGGGTGTTAAACAAGATAAGGGAAGAGGCAAACCCTGTGAGGTGGGTTAGTATTTCTTTTCCTTACACTGATGACTCAGTTGTGATAACTCCCCAGAACATTCACACCCAGCCCGAAGGTTTTCACCTCTTGTTGATGAGCCACAATGTGCCATAATGGACTCAGCTGCACTGATGTAAGAGACAGCTGCAACATCTTAGACGGTGTCAAAGACTTCAGTGACTCACAGTACTACATCATCCAGTGTAAAACTCCTTGCCTCAGGGGAGGTACAAGAGGCATGTTTCCACCTGAACCTGAGTATATGTAACTCTGAGTTTTGGGACTTCCCTCATTCCCCGGGGCTTCCACCACCACCACCTCAGCAGATCCAGACTGCAACCACCACTTGGACAATTGCAGCAACCAAGTCTTATTGCTGGATCCAACAGATGTCTTGTGGATGCTTCCAGTCATGTGGGCAGTCCCCAGCCCTTCTTAGACTGCCTGATTTGGCACTGCAGCCTCACTCCAGCACCACACAAGAGTCTGCCAGTATCAAATCCCAGCTATGCGCCATTTCCTGCCAGCCCTGACTCTCTAATCGTTCCTGCCAGGTTTTCCAGGTAGGAGAGGCTGGTCACCATCTCGATTTGGCTCGTTGGGTGGGGCCTTCAGAAGTTTCTCCTCATCGGTTGGTTTCGCCCAGTTGTATCAGTATTGTTATTAGCATTCTTCTCGGTAACGAGTTATTTTTTCACTTACAACTGGGCATATTTGTTCTCTCTCTTTGTATTGGAGAAAACAGGGCTATTGAATTGAGAGAGGAGACTTCAAGGTCTCTATCCCTCCAAATTGTCTCAAACGATGACATTTGGTATTGGTCAGGAAACAAAACATCTGAAATATAAACTCTGGCTTGGAAATTTTATATTCTGAATATTATGCCAATGTTCTTAAATAGGTCAATCCATGTTGTGGTGTCTTATCCTTTCTTAGATGTCCATGAACAGCTCCTGATGGAAACAGAACTTCTTCAACTGGACTTCAGCTCTTTCTTTATATTCTGGTGTCTAATTCTTGACACACAGTAGATGGAAGTATTCCTACCTACCAATGTCTGGTGGAAATTTTGTGAAAGTTGAAACCATAATAACAGAAATAAAGTATGAATCCATGAGCAAATGCAGTGTCTTACCAATCTTATGTTGATTAGCTCAGCCACCCTAAATCTTACCGGACATAACATTTTGGCTGAGTTGGAGCACAGCCAGTTAATTTAGCTGAAACCAAAATAAGGGAGCATATTTTGCCTTATAAAAGGGTTGGGGTAAAGGATACACACCACAACAGTTTAATGGCCTGGACCATAACTACTGTAGATGTCTGAAGCTGAGCAGCAATGACTGTGTACCTGCTGTACAGCAGGCAAAGTATTCATTGGTTAGTTGGTGAGGCATTCCTCTATCAAGACCTAATCTATTCAGTGTTTTCATTTTTAAATGCCAATAAGACAGAACTCAGAGAAGTACTTAAGTGATCAGCTACATCACTAATCTCTCACTTGAACAGTTTTGTCCATGAGAGGAGCATAATGATGCTGTTATTTGGGCAGTCACCTAAACACCAGGACCTGTCAGGGGTCAGGCAAATGAGGGTCTCAAAAACTCTGGTGTTTTCCAGAGGCAAGATCAAATCTTGATTTATTCTTTCTGTGCTCTTATTTTAGGGTGCAAATACATCTTCTTTAATGTACTATGCTTCTCACATATGTGTCTTCCTAATTTTGAAAAAGGTTTTACTGATAAATTACAGAAACTTTTCTAACTCTATTATGTATACTTTCCTCTGTTAATATTTAGTCAGGCTGTAGTCAGAAAGGAATGGAATTTCAGGTTTTCACAGAGATGATAGCTATATCAAGTTAACATCATGTTCTTATTTAATACTTTGAATATTTATGCAAGTTTGGGACAGATTTTTCTTTTTTACGTTGTATATAATAAGAAGTGAAAAATTATATATCATCTTGACATGTCAGATTCCTGAACCCAGCATCCTTCTCCTGTCTGAAAATGCTTGGAAATTTGGAAGCCTCTGAGTCAAGAAATACTTGTCAAAAAGTGTATTTTCCCATAGAACTTGAACAAAAAAGGTGTTTCTGTTTCCAGGAAAAGTTTTGTGAGCTTAAGGTACCTGAGAAGCTCATTTTTTTTCAATAAACATATATACAACACTCCTGTCAAGCAGAAAAATACTATAATCCACATTTCACAGATGATATATGAAGGTAAAAGGAGGTGGAAAGTTAACTTTGCAAAGAAATGTTGACCTAATGAATTTTCCCGACTTTGGAAAAACTACACAAACTAAATCTTGAAACATGCTCATTTTCTAATAAAAATGTTTACAAATTAAGCAAATGTCTGCCTTTGGAAAACTTCATAGTATCCCGTCTGATATATATCCTCAGAATGGACGTAAAGCCATATGTTTTGGACTGACAAAACTATGATTTTGCTGGCTGAGTTTGTGGCCTCTTGCCCAAATTAAAGACACTATTTGGGCATGTGAAAAGTTTCCTAGAAAATCACTTCTATACTAGCAGTTTGTGTTGCCATAGTTCTGGCAATCAGACTTTGTCACAACACCTAACTAACTATGGCAAGCCAGAATTTATTGTGCAGACCTGGCCTCTACATCAATGTCTAATATACCACAGTATGGCCAGGGAAATGTCTGACTGAATTCCTGATCCAGAGTAATTTCTGCGTTGGGCTGAGAGCATATCAATTTATGAACACTGCTGTGTGCCCCTGTTGGAATACTGGCCTTGTGAATGCATTAATTTAAACACACGGAAGATCCATTAGGCTGTATTCCAGTCAAATGTTGGGAGTTTTTGGTGTGTTGTTGTTGGTTGATTGGCTGTGTTTTGGTTGGTGGTTTTGACTGTTTGGTTTTGGTTTGTTTTTTTTTTGTTGGTTTGGTTTTTGTTTTTGTTTTTGTTTTCCCCTGGGAAAAGAGCTTCACAACTCTTTGAAAGACCAAGGTACCTAGAGTTTGGGCATGGGTCAACAGATATTCAGTTCTCCACCATTCATCTATACCCACAGAAGATAAGCTCTTCTCTATGGGAACCCATAATAAATAGAATTTTTTTAAGAAAATAAATATGATTTCATGATTGAGGTGTCCTGCATAAAGGTAGAAGACGCATTTAAAGCTGTTTAGGGTTTTCTTTTTGTACCTGGGTATCTACCCGGCGTGCCTGTCTAGAGGATGAAGTTGCAAGATAATTTTGGCCAACAGAGAAATGTTTGTGAATGTTGAACAAAAACGGTGGATGAGCCTCAAGCTGAGATACAGTTTTGAAATAATCTGAAGGTCTTCTGCCATTTCAATGACCAAGCCTGTTTTATGGTACCATCTCATCACTGAAGGAAACATGTCAGAAATAAAGAAAACCTGAAAACACGCACTAGAATGATGAGAAAGTCTTGTTAGGCATTATGAGAATCAGTTGGCTTGAAATCATATCAAACTTAAAAAGAGAAACTGAGATAATTTGTAACAATAGTCTTTACTTTTATAAGATTTTATTGCTTCAAACTTTCTAACAAATCCCTTCTGGAGAGGGACTGAACTTTGCTGCCTTTTTGAATTATGCTATCTGTAAGATATCTACTTCAGAAGCCTTTTATTCAGCTAAGATCTGAGCAATGTGCATAAAACAGTGACATCAGCTGCATGCACATGTATCAGCAACAGAACTTATTTGTCATTAAAATATGCATATCATTTTTTGGAATATTGGTCTTAAATATTTACCTTTTGATGACTGCCATGCCAGGGTGCAAAAGCACCCATAATAGACTGCTCTGTCCTTAGAAATTCAAATTCTGTCACTGCTTTTGTCCATGTAATTTTTATCACAAATAAAGGATTTTGGCATGGGTCACCAAGATAAATTATTTGGATTAATTCTCAGAAAAGTTGTATTTACAGATTATACCTATACAGCTAAAAACATTTGAGTCAGGGACAGACTCCTAGCAGTGGAATCACTCATTTTACAGGGTCTTGTAAAGAATGATTTGGTTTAGAAAATAAAAATTGTGTTACTATCTGTTTCATTACTCCTTCTCTCTACTGAAAGGTCACCAGCCTAAAAAGCTAAAATGGACAAAAATTATGTCTGGAAATCACAGTGCATGGCACAAAGAAACATGCATCACTGTCTTTTCTGGGTACTTCTTACTCTACTAAGGAAATAACCACAGCTATTTTAAATATTAATGCTATTTTTGCTGCCATTTGGTGTGGCATTTTTTTTTGTCATCATTCATTTAAATATTGCTGGTTTTGTTTCCTGTCTTAGCTGACCTTGGACATAGGAAAAGAAGGCAGTTACATAGGACAACAGACTACAAAATAATGGAGATCTGTTGCTTGTTTTTCTTGGGAAAGCCAGGTTAGCAACACCTCCAGCAGCTGTACCAATTCTCACAGTAATCTCTGCCAGGCAGCCCAGGAATTTCAGAATTCATTCTCCTTCCAATTCTTTCATACATTTTGTCTTTCCTGTAGCAGAAAGGGATATTGTGACATTTCCTCACACCTTTCAGGTAGCAAGTTTCATTTTTACTACTTCCTAGCCTTCTAACCAAAACCTAAATATAAATGGCATTTATTAGATCTCAGTTCAAATTCAGTTAACTGATTCTGCATACAAATTATCTTAGTTTCCTTATCTATTTTGTTTTCCTGAGGATTGCCCCAAAAGCACATTGACAAGCAGGCAAAAAAAAAAATTAATACTCATGTACTGCCTAGAAGTGTTGAGACCAACCACTCCAGAGAGAAACATCTCAGCTATGGAAGGGAGAGTTATGTGGCCAGCAGGATTTCATGCTCTTTGCTCATCTAAACTGCCCAGAGAATTATATTTTATAGGGCAATAAAACAAATAGAATGGTGAAAGATGAGGCAAATTATATGGTTAATGTACATTGTTCAGCCTTTTATAAATGCTGTAAATATCAAGAGATAATGCATCATCCATAACAGAAGGATAGTATTATAAATATTTTTTTACTATACAATAGTGCTTGATTGAAATGCAGTCAGAACATAATCTGTAGCTTTTTATTAGGTTTCCATATTCTTTAAATGTCTATTGTGTTAGCAAGAATCATACACGTAAGTCTTAGGTACATACCAGATTTTCCCATTATTTAGACTGCAAACTCACTCCTATTGCTGGTAAAACAGACTGAAAGTGCATAAAACTGTGGCAAGTGCATTCTCTATAACTTCTTTCTTCTTGTAATTCTGTTATCTGCCTACTTCTCATTGGTTTCAGTCATCAGAAGCTTACAGATATTGAGGACATAGTTGCAGTCCATTTTACCATAAGTATGGGAAACTGCTCCTGGAGCAGCTCATCAGGCAGATGACCTTTCAAACTCCCTAGAAGCACAGCACCTATAGGCAGTGGCTGAGGGAGTTATATCTTGCCTATCTCTCTTCCAATCCATCTTTAATCAGTCATCCCACACTATATACCTTGCACCTTTCTCACCGTCACATCGCAGAATCACAGAATGGGTAAGGTTGGAAGGGGCCACTGGAGGTCATCTCATCCAACCTCCCTGATCAAGTAGTGTCCCCTAAAGCATGTTACTCTGGATTGTGTCCAGATATTTTTTGAATATCTCTAGGGAAGAAGACTACAACATCTCTCTGGGCAGCCAGTTCTGGTGCTCAGTCACCCTCTCAGTAAAGAAGTTGTTCTCCCAATCCAGGTGGAACTTCCTGTGCATCAATTTCATTGAGTCATAGAATCATCAGGGTCGAAAAAAATCTCCAAGATCATCAAGTTCAATCTTTGACTGAACACCTCCATGCCAACTAAACCATAGCACTTGGTGCCATGTCCAGTCATTTTTTGAACACTTCTAGGGATGGTGACTGTACCACCTCCCTGGGTAGCCCATTCCAATGCTCAACGACTCTTTTAGTGAAAAAGTTCTTCCTGATGTCCTACCTGAACCTCCGTGGCACAGCTTGAAGTTATGTCCTCTCGTCCTATCACAAGTTGCCTGTCTATTCCTGTTGTCTCTTGTCCTATTGCTTGGCACCACCATCTGCCTTCATTCTCTTTACATCCTTCCTTCAGATATTTATAGACGTTGATGGGGTGCCCCTCAGTTCTCTCTTCTCAAGGCTGAAAGGCCCAGCTCCCTCAGCCTTTACTGAGAGATGCTCAGAGATGATGCTCCAGTCCCTTAATCATCTTTGTAGCCCTCTGCTGGACCCACTCCAGGAGCTCCACATCTCCTTTTAACTGAGTAGCCCAGAACTGGAGACAGATGTGGCCTCACTAGGGCTTGCGTAGAGGAGCAGAACCACTTCCCTTGTCCTACTGGCAATGTTCTTCCTAGTGCACCCCAGGATATCATTTTCCTCTTGGCCACAAGGACACACTGCTGGCTCACGGACTGCTTGTTGTTCACGAGGATGCCCAGGTCCTTCTCTACAGAGCTGCTTTTCAGCTGATCAGTCACCAGGTTGTACTGGTATCTGGGGATATTCTTCCCCAGGTGCAGAACCCTGCATTTGCCTTTGTTGAACTACAAAAGGTTCCTCTCTGCCCATCTCTTCAGCCTGTTAAGGTCCTTCTCAACAGCAGCATAGCCCTCTGGGGTATCATCCACATACATGGATTCCTTTGTGTGGAAGTGTAGGCTTCTTTGGCTCCAAACCCAGTTGCCAGCCACCAGGACAAGAAAATGTCATTTTACAAACTGGAGAAACAACAGTCCAGTGAATATGAACATTAATTGCTTCTGGAGACTGTAACAGCATATACAATGCTCATTAAATAAATCCAGATACCAAATGTATGCTTATGTTGTTGCAGTACATGTTCCATAGGAATTAACACTTCAGTATCTCAGAGCACACTATACAGCATGCCCTACGGACCTGACATTTTGTTCACAGATAGACGTGGTCAGAAATTTTCTGCTGAAGCAAAGTTTGTTGAGAAATTCCAGTCAGTTGAGTGTGAAATATTTCACTCAAAACAGCTTGGGTTTGACAAAGTTTTGCCAAATCCAAGGCAAGATTCCAACAGAAACTGTGTTTCTGGCAGGCCTACCCAAGTCCTGGGAACTCTGTAAGCTACAGTATGGCCAGCCTGAAGGCAGGAGTCCCAAATGGGTCTGCGTCATGGCTAGGGATGCTGGAAAACTTCAGGGCCCCCCAGTAGAAGTGAGCCTGGATATGCTCCAGACAGAGATAAGCCTGGATTTGTCCCAACTGGGAAACTCCCTAAAGCTACCAGAATTAGTTACAGGATGTGGAGAGTCTGTAAGTTTGAAACTTAGAAAATTTCCACTATGGATTACAACAAAAATAAAGGTAAGATTCCTCTTTTCCAAATACTCCTGATGATTGGTGCATTAAAAAAAACTAGGAGCACAGAGTTTGCACTTACTGGTCAAGTATTTAATGAATACTAAATATTCTTTACTGAGGAGAGGTCTGGTTTCTAAACACCATAAAACTAAATCAGAACAGTTCAAAACGTGGCCCATGGGTCATATCTGGCAGAGAAATGGCTTCCATCTGGCCCAATCACTGGTCCCAGAGGCAGAGGGAGAGTGGGTGTTCAGGCAGCTGATACAGATATGTCAGCCAAACGACTTTTGACCCTGCACACAGCCCTCTGCAGCTGTGGGCCCTCTGTGTTCTCTTGAGGTATGGGAGTGAGCCTGGAGGCAGTGGGATCCCTAATGCATAGTGTGATCTCCATAGTCCCTCTTGGGCATTCTGCTCTCAGCCCTTGGTAGAAGACCTTTTCATGGATGCTTTCATCTCAGAATGATCTGCTGTGGTTCACTTTCCTACTCATGAGTTTCCTGTCCAGCAGCTGAAAGCAAGGTTCTCTAGAAAACACTAGGGTTTACCATATTTTGAACTAAAATTATGAGTGTCAGATTGTTTCCATGAGACATCGTAGGTTACTGAACTCACTTATGAATGATCCCAGTGTTTCTTTAAAATGTTCAAATCTCTTTCCAACTAGGTGACTTCAAAGTTTGCAACTAAAACCTTAGCTGGACAAGTTTCACATGGCTTCTATTGCTAGTGTTCTTAGTGTTTTAACATTGTCAGTGTTAGTCTCAGTTATAACAATTGCATTAAAAATTCCATGCAATAATCCATTGGTTGGATACTACGGTGATTTTATTGACAGTTACTCCCCTACCTTGGAGGCACAATTCCTTACTTCACCCTGGTATTGTCACTGTTTTTTTGGAAAAGGCCAGCCTGTAGTTATCATTTAAAGGGTTCAACACTGCTTAGAGCAGCTCAGTGAGGCTGGTGGGGATAGATGCAGTAAACAGTAACTCTTTGTGTCACCTTCTGTCTCCTTCGGGTCTTTTGGTGATGGGCTAAGAAGCTGCTCTGTGGAACTTCAGTTCTTTATCCTGGATGGAGAGCAGGAATGGGTCTGAAGAAATTGCAGCCCTTAATTGTTTTATTTCCTAGATAAGTAGTTGAAGAGGGTCCCAGAATTTGCTGAAGTCTTAGGAGAGGGTAGGAGGTGACAGATGATCTCAGCAGACACAAATCCAGCGGTCCTTTGAGATGAACCAGGCTCAAAAGGACAAGTGCATGATGGAACTGAGACACGTGAAGAGGAGGGATGGGACAATGCACAGAGCTTAAGGGAAAGAATATTGAGGAAGACAGTGGAAGGGCAGAAGAGCTCTTCAAGGAATTGTTTGATTCTTGACTGTGGTGTGCAAGAAAGAATACTACTCTTAAAATCAGAGCTAGCAATAGTCAGCAGGACTCTGCTAGCATTTTTTTTTTTTTTTCATTTCTCATAATGGAGACAAGAGTGGAAACATCCACTGAGTATTCACTGAGCTGCAGTGAGAGCATGTTTCTCTTTTCTCTTACGGGAACAGGAAACCACAAATAATACCCTTTCAACCACACCACTTTGTAAGAGCAAGGACACAGCAGCTAAGCCTCAGCAGATCTCTGAAGAAATTGTTTACGTATTAAGTTTACAGAATAGGAAATGTCAGCCTTTTTCTTGTTGGCATGTCCACAGTTGCTTGTCCACCCACACAGGGACCGTGCATATTCTGGCTCCTACATATTAATTTTTGTTTCCATGATTCCTTCATGTCTTTTTTTCTAGGTTTTGTTCCACAACAGATTTTTTTGAATTTTTTTTTTTTTTTTGCTTGGCTGGTGTGGTTTTGGTGGTTTGTTTGTTTTTTTGTTTTCAGACCTGGTCTATTCCAAGCCCAGTGTTTCTTAGATGGGTTCCTTTGGGAAGATGTATCTAAAAGTAGCTGTTGTCCATTCTTCACAATTACTTCAGGAGCAATGTCCTGTAGTGATTAATTGACTCCCATAAATGTGATTGCTCAGTCTTTATTTTCCTCCACTGCTCGGAAATTGCAGAAGAAAATTTCCAAGACACTGAGAAAAGGATTCCTTTTATAAAAAACAGTTGGTACAGTTAAATAGAAAGCATTTGGAAATCAACACCAGGAATCATTTAGTTATCTAAAAAACAGCTAATATATATCTGAATTTTTCAATGTGTTAATGAATTGGATATTGACCACCTATTTAGCTGTTTAAATAGGGAATATTTTAGGTAAAATAAATGCCCAATTCCAGCATGGAATTCTTTCTGGTAGATCATGATCTGATGGCCTTAAACTACTGGCCTGAAACAATATAAATCCATGAGTGACAGCACTGAAAAATTCATCCCAGGATCATATAGCAATTCAGCTTGAAATAGACCTCAGGATGTTGGCAAAAAGATGGTTGTTTTTTCTTCAAAACATCCCAGATTTTGATTCTTCTTGGGCAAATACCTGAGACATTTATCTGTGTACAAAGTGTCCAGTGCAGCTGAAGGAGGAGAATCAACAGGCATAAGCTGCAACAGAATACATGGAAAAATTTTAAACTCTGAAGGTGATCAAACAGTGGAAAGATCAAAAACTTGGAGAAGCTGGGGAATCTTTGTCCTCAGAGATACCGAAATCTGACTGAGGAAGGCCCTGAGTTGTTAGACCTGCTTTGAACACATAGTTAAATTAGAAACCCTTGGCGGATCCTTTCATCCTGTTTAGTTCTGCAATTTTGAGGCTTTTTAGAGACATTTCCTCCTCTCCATCAAGCTACATATTAAACTGTAATTAGTTAAAAGATGCATAAATAAAAATAACATAATGTGAAGAAGGATGTTGCCAAATTGTAACACGTCAGAGATCAACATATCATCAGGTGTAAAAATATGATTAAAAAGTGCTTACACTGACTAAGTGTCAAGGAAAAAAATAGTCAACGTCTTCGGGCTTTCACACTCTGTCATTCAAGGATGTGATTGACCATCCCTGTTAGCACCTGTCTGAGGAAGCATGTGCTTTTCACTATAGTGGCACAAATGTTTCCATAACAGTTAAGCTGACAAAATCATGAAGTCAGTAGAAGCGCTAAATTACTTTGGACATGAAACAGAAATGTAAAAGATAAGGTCATAGTAGAGCAGTTAAACTATTTTGTTTTATCAATTCACCACAAAGGGTGATGGTGAAATATTTACCAGTGGGATACTTCTTTCTGATGATAGAAACAAGATTCTTCAGAAACCAAGGTGTGAAAAGCAGAAGTTAGACCAAGTTGATAGCTTTATTATCAGTAGGTCATCAAGACATCTTCATAATTTTAAGAGCACTACCAGAAATGCTATACTGGAGAGAGCATTTCCATCCTATACTAGAAGTGAGAAAGTACTTTACTTCTGCTACAAGAGGGGTTGAAGCACAGATTTACTTGGGTTTTTTTTTCCCCATGGTCGGTAAAATGATCCAGAAAAAAAATGTAGACCAATATCGGAGCAGAAGATGCCTGTGATATGACCAGTCTTTAGTCAGAATTTTTGCAAACAATTCTGTTGAAAGAAAATTGGGTTTCTAATAACAATTCTATTAACAGAGCTGTACAATATATTGTTATACCATGGATATTGTCATGGTAAAAGAATGACAAACTTCTACACTAAAACTCCTCAAATAAAAACTTTAATATTTGGATTTTGCTTGTAATGAGTTAGTGCTAAAAATCAACTGAAGGCAAATATTTCATTTTTAACAGCAAAATTGCCCTTTGAATAAGGAAGGATATTTACTACTTCATATATAAAATTTCTGTGATATTAAACACAAATCTAGCACACCAAATAAATTCCATTCAATTCTACCATTATTTTCATAGGATTTACTTAAATTAAACCGAAATGGACCAGAGAACAGCCCTTTAATTGCTAGTAAATTTCATATATTTAGTACATTTATGTAATGAACTGTGTGAGGGAGAAAAAAGGGAGAATCACTAATGGTTACATAAATCTTAAATGAAGCAAATCTCTTGAAGGTAATGATTCTGCACGCACTCAGAAGAGCTTAATGCAAGACCCTCCTTCAAGGAGCTGTCTTTAGGGTGAACACTTCTATGGCTAAGTTGGGAGTGTTACAGAGCAACCCAACCACACAGCACTGCATAACGTGCTAAAAGCCTATGGGAATACACTATTTGCTTTTGGTGTCTGTAGTGCTGAGAAAGCGATGTAAAGTGAGTCAGAAGGAGCTGAAGAGACATGAGCCTTAGAAACACTGCTTATGATCAGAAGCTGAGGGGATCAGTCTACTGAGTCTACTCAAGAGGAGGTTCAGAAATTACTTTATTTTGGTGTTTAAGTATCCCCCATGAAGAAAATAGTTGTAGATGTATCTTTACAGAAAGATGTGTAACAATGTGCTGTGTGTCATCTGAAATTCAGATTTAAATTTTACATTTTGAAATCCATGTTATCTGTTGGGACTACTTGCTTCAAATAAGTTAACCTTACCATTATTAGAAGGTTTTAAATTGAAATTTGTCACCTTTCTAATGTATATATAATATAGATCAAGCAGAAGATATGGGCCCAGAACGGAAATTATTTCATTCAATTTGGTGAATTTCTTGGTCCAGTCAATGCAGTTTATTCCTCCAGCTTTATCATGTCTGCTTGTCAGACCTGCCTCCATCTCAGCCAGCACCTTTCCACTCTCATTCCAGATTGCAGTCCATCATCTTCTAAAGCCTGTGGCTGGTCAGTTCACAGCTTCCATTCCCTGTTTCAGTCTAGCCAGCTTTAATGGTTGACATTTTTCTCCCCCGAAATTTCCTCTAGTCCTCTGCATTCAAATCAACAAAAATAACTGCCCAGGTCTAGCACAGAAGACCACTGAAACCACAGAAGTCCACAGTCAGACTTAGACACTGGCATCAATTCAAATCACATGGTCCAATGGGCAAGATAAAAATTTCTTCATAGTTTTTAATGGTTTGCATCCTCACTTGCATAAGTTTAGCTCACAGCAAGTAACATTTTGTCAGAAAGCAACTATAACTGGTTTAGAACACAATTAGTTCCCAGGGTGAAAGATATAGGCAAGGCCACTCTGTTTTAAGGGGGAAGAGCGCTAAATCGTATGGATGCAAACGGTGTAAGGCCATTTACTCTCAGACAGAGAGCATATCCTGGAATATTTTATTTATTATCATTTATTATCAGCAGCAGCAGCTGATGAGCATGGAAGAGCTCCCTGCTCCCTATTTACTTCTACAGCCCTGGCATTGATACATCCCATCCTGTGGCAGTCCAGAAATCTACGCTCAGGGAGAACCTGGGATAGTGTGTCCTCTGTTCTAGGAGATGTTTAATCAAAATTATCCACAGAGAATGAATGAACTACAGATTTGTATAGGTGGTGCCAGGAATGCCCAATGAATCATGTTTTCTCAGACACATCATGAAAGCTGACCCCTTCCCAAACACTGGTGCCTGCAAGAGGGGAATTTTCTGAGGTAATGCATTTTAGAAAAATTCACCAAAATTCAACTAGTTTTTCTTTAATCCCCTCCAAAATTCTATCAGTAAGAGTACAGAAGACATCCGGTTGAGAAAACTTCTTGCTCAAAGGTTAAACAACTTGACATGGGCTCTTAGTATGTGAAAGGTTAAAAAAGGTTGGTAAAAGGCAGTGCTGTCAACCAAGCAAATAATACAATGGTCCAATGGGCAAGATAAAAAAGATGAGGATATGGGTCCTCTGTGACTCCATTCTTCATAACATGAGCTGGATAACATCTAGCGATTTTATTTAACTTCTTTGGATTTGAATTAATTTGCCAAGTTCATTTAAAACTGGCTTCAAAGCGAGGGATAGTTATTGCAGACTTGACTAAGTTGTGCTGCAGGTATTTGTGAAGCCTAGGCTGGCTGTGCTAGTCCCTCTCGCTTCTCCTTGGAGAATGAGAAGTTTGCTTCTCCAGACTATGATTTCGGGTTTCCACCTGGAATTGCCCCCAGAGGAACATACCACTCGAGCATCTACAGACTCACTGCCTAGGTTTAGGCAGGTTTTATAAATATCCTGTCCCCAGATCCCTGTTCCACATTCCTGTCCATCAGATTGCTATCTATACTTTCCCCAGCATGTACATAAACTTATACTTCATAATGGGACACGTGAAGGACACAGGTTTCTAAATTTGAATGGTCTTTTCAGATTTCAGCACAGACTTCTCAAATTGCCCGTTTCTTGTTTTTTATTAATGACATGGTTTGTTTTACTTTTTTTTGTTTTATATTAGAGTTATTTTTCTGAGCCTGACAGTGTGCAAAACGACGCCATCCTGCACCATCAGCACATAAATAATTCACATCTACCCTGTATATATCACAGTAAATGTACTTACAAGAATCAGAGCTTTCAAAATATTATTGACCTCCATGCTCTTACTTTCTTTTCATTTCTATTTTTTTTTTCACTAGATGAAATTATTTTTCCTTTTATTTATAAGCCACATAACAGGCTTAGATTTTAATGTAATTGCTTAGGCATCAACATAAGATAAAAGACTAATTATGGAGCATTAATGTTGCTCTACAGTATTTCAAAGGGTGATATGAGTTTCATTTCACTACATCTCTTATTAAGTACTCTAAGTTCCTGCCATGTCCTATGTCCCACAAGAAGTTTCGTTGAGAGAAATATCACCACTTACCATCTCAGAAAGGCTGGTGTTCACCTTCCAACTGAACTATGAGCTCTAAATGTAGACTCAATATTAACTTTAAAAAAACACATTTTAGTAAATCCCCATTCTCACCAGTTGAGAAAAATTATTTTATAGGTAAGACAACAAACTAGGAAAATTAAAATAAATAAAAATAAAAATAAAAATTAAATTTTATTTTAATTTTCCTAGTTTGTTGTCTTACTTATAAAATAATTTTTCTATCAATTGCCCTTAAAGAATTACTTCCTTTATACCTGGAATACTTGAAGAATTCTTGCATGCTCTCCAATACATCTCTGACAAAGTCTATGGCAGATATGTTCAAGCAGGATCTAGGAAATATCTTTCTACTTATTATATTTTACATATCTATATATGCTTATACATACTTATATTGTAACTTTTGAATATTACTTACTTATATAACTAATATCACTTATGTTACTGTAGCCAGTGATAAAAACTCTGCACAGTTATTTAGTTGTACCATAACTCTGTAGTTATAGTGAGTTTCACTATAGAATTAACATAGTGATCTCATCCTTTCACTTTTTTTGTTTTTTTTAAGTATGCTAGAACCTCTGGGAAAGTCAGTAAACCCAAATCACTAGTCAGCTGCCACGTACTATCCTATTGATCTTTTTGCCTCTTTAGAGAGGCAAGTGTGAACCCTTGTAATCTTGGAGAAGAAAAGTGCCTGAGCTGCTGGGGAAGTAGTAGGTGAAGTAACTAGTGCTAGGTACCTACCACAGTTCTGCAAACCATTTTGCTCTTTGCAAACACCACAAGGTATTGAGAGTTCAGCTCTTGGGTTTTTTTTTCTTTTAAACAGTGCAGTCAGTTTTGTCCAGTCTCTTCATTCATTATTCATGGCTAATGAAGTGTTTGCTCAAGCTCTGTCCTTCTCATCCTCCAGTCTCAGCACATATCCTCACTGTGGGACTCGTGGGCTTATCTCTACTTGCACTGAGCTCCCCCGTAGACACAGGATGATTTCTGTCACTGCTTACCAAACCACTTTTATGTCCCCTGTCCGTTCTGTTAAATAGAGGGTGACTCACACAAAAGAAAATAAGAACACAATTTCAAATATAGCAGAGTAGAAGATTAATGTGATAATTTATCTTAGTAAGAGTCAGATGGATGCACTTTTAATCATGAATATTTGCCAGAGATGGAAAAGATTGCCTTATGGAACATGAAATATTGTAGCTCAGTAATTTGGCAGGCATGGAACTGAAATTTGACCAGGGACCTGACCATGCCTGAGAAACATCTTAGACCTCTGTGGGACTCTTCACTGTGGCTCCTTGGGCATGTATGACATCTGATTGATGGCAATAACTTCTCTTAGTGAGAGCAGTGGTACTGACACTGTTTTGCAGACTTGAAGGCATAACCAGCTTTTGCTTCAGTTTGGGGTTAATCAGGTATAAAATTTACTAAACTTATTTTTGTTGGCATAAGAAAAGGCTAAACTCTGGTGAAAAAGTACCAGCTTCAGGTTCACAAGCCACACTTTGCTAAGACTTGAGTCCATACCATGACAAGTAGATATTTGATATTTATTCAAAGGCTGAAATTGAGATGCCAGAGGGCTCACAAAAAGAAGACGGTCCATAATGTATCCTCCTCTCCTGCAATGTCTGTAAATGAAAGGGGCTGTGTGATGTGTCAGTCAGGGTGAGAATTAGACTTTGATTTCCAGTGACTCATAGATCCTTGATAACGAGTAAGATTTACCTGTGGAATACATCTGGACAAACTAAAGGCAAATAACAAGAATAAACACAATCTGTTCTGGATTCTTACCAATGATGATGTGTGAAATGTGGCTTTAAATACATTTGAACTGTTCTGGTCAATTTCTCATTATGGTGAAATTGTTTTTGTGGGACCTGTGAAGAACACACATAGAAAATATAATAAATCTAGTTTGTTTTAAAGTTTTAATTTTCACTACCCTCACTAAACCTGCACTACCCCATCTTTTTGGCTGGACCTCTTTATGCTCTAAGTTCATTAAAGGCTCTGTGCTACAAGATGCTGAAAACCTCCTGAAAAGTCTTTGCCACATTCTGCTCTACTCATTTCAAATGGAACCATGAGTGTTCAGCATCCTTTTGTGTGAACTGAACTCTCTGCTCAGATTTGCCAGGTAGCAAATACAGGCAGCAGTTACCATGATTCATGCATTTATAGAAGCAGTGAAAATTTTCTAACAACTACAGATATTCTTAAGTGGGAAAACATACTAACTTATGGAAGTTCCAGTAGAAAATAGTACATAAAATTGTGTCAGAAAGTCCAATACTAAATTGACTGATGTTTGTGAAATATAATATGCAGTTAACCAGTGTCACTGTGGTGTTGATGCTGCAGTTGATGAGCAACCTCTGAACTTGAACAACCTAATTTTACACGTAATTTCTTGAGCTAAAGAGATATTTATACAGATGGACTGTTTTTATTATATCTGAAGATGCATTATTGCACTGTGTTCATGCTGTTTGTGCCTTATGTAGAGCAATTTTAAGTAGGGCCCCTCACCCCTGCCTCCTGGCTTAGGAGTTCAGGACCAGCTTTCCTCTGTCAAAGTCCCTGTTTCTGTTTTTCAGCCCTGTCATTTAGGTGATCCTTATCTATATCTGAAAACATCTGCAAAATCTTTTTCACTGTTTTATATTCATTGATAAATCACTCAGAAGTGCACTACATCCATGCTGTTATACATTTCTCCTTACTTACCGTTTTATAATTCAGTCAGTTTGAATTAATTAATTGAGGAACAAAGTCAATGTTATTCCAGCAGACAAACCAAAAATCAGTAAACAGAGTAGGGACCAAAGTGAAAAGTAAAGGCTAGGAACAGAAAAAAAGAAATAATAAAATACCTCAGACTAGTATGTTCCCATATACATATATATAAAATGTATGTACCACTAAAACATACATACTGCAATAAGAATTCAGTCATGAACAACTTGTTAATTAAAAATCCATGTTCAATCTGAAATGAGTAATAATTCATTGTTCTGTAGCTCAGACCAAGATCAAGCTCAATACTGAGTTGGGTCTCTATAGTTTTTCAATCCAGAGAGAAATCATTGTCATCACTGCCATGGGAATCAAAGTCTAGTTAAGACACATACAATAGCATATGTTACCTGCCTCTCACTGAGAGTGCTGCCCCTACTGGATCAAGGTAGAGCAAATATTCCCCTTTGGGATAAGTATTCAGTCCCACCCAAGCTATCTGCCAGAGAATGGAAATTTCACTCAAGCCTATTAACTATACAGTCAGTAACACAGATGTTCGCACATTGAGCAGGCTATTACTTGAGGGAGCGAGGGTGCTGGCATTCCAGTCTTCAAATTCTCCACATAGAAGGAAACACCACCTGGAGAAGGAAATGTTCCAGGGACGAGCAACCAAAGAGAAAAGGGTGGGTGGAAAGAAAGCAGGAGGAGATCTATTGAAGGAAAAATTCTGCCGTGTTCTTGCCAGCTGCTTTTTCTTTCTGTTGAAATGCAGGTTTGTCTCCGTTCTTGCTCATGCCTGGTGGGGGGCTAGGGGGGATGGGTATGTGTGTGAGTAGGATCTTCAATCTGCTGTGTTTGCCCCACAGAAGGTGGGAGTCAGCCCATGAAGTTCAGCAGCTCCCAAAACCATATGGGAGGCTCGGGTGAAGACGTGAGAAAAGTATGTGGGGGCTCAACCTGAACAGGAGGTTGAGCAGTGGTATATCTATTGTAGCACAGCAGCACGCATATCACGAGTCTTTATCCAATGTGCCAGAAGGCTTTTTCAGTCAAGATTACACCATCAAAGCATCTCAGTATCACTCAGTAGTGTTGATTTTGAAAAAAAATTGTGAAAATAAAACATCTGCCAGAGCAGTACATATATTATTACAAAAAGAAGGAGAAAAACAACAACTTACATTGCATGAAAATCTGGCCATGAAGTCAAAGTCTAATCCAAATCACTCAGGAGATCATCTTTGGAATAAGGCCATCACACAGTTACTAGACAAAATGGATGTTGTTAGTTTCTGCTGTAGCAGTAATAAAGTTTGTGGCTGCGACAACCATGTTGTCTTGCATGATTTTTTTCTTCACCAAATACTTTATTTAATTATAAAGCCTAAGTATCCATTGTGCCCTGTGACCAAAAGCCATCTATTGTTTCCTGCCTCTTATGCAGTTTAAGGAGAGTTTCTGGGGTGGATATAGCCATATGTTTAGTGTTTATATGTCCATAAAAGAATCTGATTTCCATCATAATGCCAAACGTAAATGAAGGCTGTGAAGGACTGCACAAAGGCTAGAGAAATAGCCTCAAGTCCAGGTCACTCTGTTCCCCATTACGGGAGGCTAAGCCTTCCAGCTTGCAGAGAAACCCCTGCCAGCTGTGGGGAGCCCTTGCAGGGGGCTCCAAGCCAGAACCATGCACTGAAGTAGGGCTGGTCTGGGAGCATAACAGGGCCCACAGCCCAAACAAAAGAACAACAAACTAACTGTATATTTCCCACACTACTTTTGCATAGCTTATGTGGTGTGTAATTAGCACAATGACTTGGTGTAGTGCTAGCACCGGTTTTACCACAAGTACTAAGAGCAGACTGCTTTTGAAAAGAGAAATACAAGCCCCTACTATAGAGCACTCAGAAGATGAGTGATGATCATTCCAGAGACACATTCACTTTTAATTGATATCTTTGTACATTTTCTGATATTTTAACCTTGTCAGTCCATAACTTTCTCTCTCTTGCAGCTCTAACATACTTTTTGTCTGCCCCAGTCATTTAACTCTCAGATGTTAATCCATGCAGCATCTACTTCACTTCCTTTGCTACCTACTGTTTTACCAGTGAGCTGGAAAACCAATTGAGATGAAGCTGAATGATTCCTTAGGACTAATAAATTAATGAGAAAAGCTCTTATCAAGACACAGTGTGCAAAGTAACTATAAATATTATTCTTATTGCCCTGATCCTGGACCTGGTCACTAACCCCATGTTATCTAGACGTGACTTCTTTTTCTCCTAAAAGTTCTGTCCAGATATCCTTAGATTTTGAACATCTAGTATTTCATGAACCTGGCAGCCCAAAGGAAGAAACATCTATGACAACATATCCCCATTGCTACCCTCCTGCACATAGGCAGAGTCACCCTACAGGATGTGAGGAGTTGGCTAGACATATCTGCAGAGGATTGGTGTCACCCAATTCCTTTTTGAAAGTTAATGCAACCAGGTTTGGAATTTGCTGGAGTTCTGCACACATGAACATGATCTAAAGCTCATCAAGCTAGGTCCGAGTTCCCTGGCTGAGTCCATTTCAGATCAAGCTGGCAGATACACAGCAGGGAATCACTGGATTTGATAACACGTGCACAGGTTTGAAAGATAGAACTTTGTCCACATGGACACTTGAAAGAACATCACCAAAAGGAATTTTTTCTTAGTGAAGAGACAGCCAGTTAACTTACAATAGGAATCTGGAGACTTGCTTGGTACAATGAACAAACACCAGGTATGTAGTCAGGTGCTTCTGAAACTGTGCTGCCTTTAGCACCAGGGTAGCCTGAGTGCCCTGGATTCTGCTGCATTGCCCAAGCCATTACTGCTGTGGTCTGGTGATAGCCTGTGCTAGGAAATAAAATATGCAGGAATACTGTCTGCTTCAAGACCTGCCAGAAGTTTGTTGCTATACCATCTGGGCTGTTTTTATTTATCCAGCTGTGATTTCTTTGGGTTTTGCATTTTTAATTAACACTGTTTTGAAAAAGGGGCGACTTTTGTTTAACCTCTTCAGCGCTGCATCATATAGGTGAGGCAAAATACAATTCAACACAGAGGCTCTAAAATTCAAGGAACCATTGTTTGAACCATTTTTACTTTCAGAAAGTCCTGGTGGGTTGTTATCCCACAGGCTGTGATGAATTCTGAAACCAGGTAAAGACTTTTTTCCTATAGGAAAAAGGCCTATATAGGTGGTGAAGTCTGTAGAAATCAAGACTCAGTCATCCTATCGTTAAATTACTACCTCCGGATTTCCCCTTCTATATCTCTCCTTTCTTTCTTGCTTCTCTTCTCAGCTGTAGGACCACATTATAAAGAGTTCGACCTCTTCTCATCATTAGGACTACAATATGAAGAGTTTGACCTCACCAGTAAATACACAACTGTGCATGTCCCTGCCCAAACATTCACTGCTCCTTTAAAAACACTATGAACAGAGATTTACCGATTGCATCCATTTAGACAGGCAACAGTGGGCTAGTACATGCAAATGGCACCCTGTCATCAGTTACAGCACGAAAAGACAGTGATCTTGGCAGTCCCTGTACATGGGCTTAACTTCATGAGACGATGACTCCAAATGGGCTTAAAATTTAAGCATAAGAGTTCCTGTACAAATAAAACCTTGTGCTTTGATCATTTGTATTCCTGGGTTTTAAAAAGATTCTGGTTGAATTTTTCCTTTCATAACTTAAAAGGAGAAAATACAAGGTTTTGTTATTTTTTTTCATGGTTTTCCTGCAGTGTTGCTTTTGTGCTTGTCTCAAATTTTTCTTTCAACAGACCAAAATGAGCAATATGACTCTGTTTCCTGTAGGGCCGCACACAATCCCACTGGCCTTCAACTACCCGTCCAGAACTCTTCTGTACATCTTGTATGGTATCTGCTAGTCCCACATGGATGTCTCAAGCACCCAGGGCATATTAAATGGGACTGCATAGGTACATTTAGGAACAAAATTGTTCCTACACAAGGGAAACACATAGCTCTGCTTTTCTTTTTAAAGCCAGAGCACTCTCAGATAAGTGGTGCATGTCAGGAACTGAAATGGTAGTCCACGACTCCACTTTTCTCACACATATATTAAAATATAATAATTAAAACAGCAAAGTATCAAACCCTTGCCCATGCAACCAGCAAAAATTCAACAGGAATGTCGTGGCCCATTAAGATTATCATCCCTCTCAATCTAGAAGCTATCCCAAATAATACAGCAAGCAATACTAAGGTCTGTGGCTGTGGTGGGCTGACACTGAGTGGATGCTGGTTGCTCACCAAAGCTGCTCTAGCAGTGGTTTCCTCAGCTGGGCAGGGGAGAGAAAATACAATGAAAAGCTTATGGGTCAAGACAAGGGAGGAGAGGGATCACTCAGCCATTACCACCACAGGCAAAATAGACTTCACTTGGGAAAATTAGTTTATTTTAGTACCAATAAAATCAGAATAGGGTAATAATAACATAAAAAATAAATGTTAAAAACATCTTATCCCCACTCCTCTCTTCTTCTTGGGCTCAACTTCAGTCCCAACTTTCTGTACTTCCTCCCTGCCAGTGGTGCAGGGTTATGGGAAAGGGAGGCTGCAGTCAGCTCATCACACATTATCTCTGCTACTCCTTCCTCAGTGGGAGGACTCCTCACTCTCTTACACTGCCCCCTCTTGGGGTCCTTCCCACAGAAGACAGTCCTCCAGAAACTTCTTCAACAGAGTCCTTCACAAAGGTTGCAGTTCTTCATGAACTGCTCCAGTGTGGGTCCCCCACAAGGTCACAGGTCCTGCCAGCAAACCTGCTCTAATGTGGGCTCCTCTCCAAGGGCCATATGTGCCACCAGGAGTCTGCTCCCTGCTCAAGCACAAGCCTCCCTTGGGCTTGCAGCTTCCTTCAGGCATCTGCCTGTTCCAGTGTACAGTTCCCCCATGGTCTTCGGGGGCACAGCTGCCTTACCAGGTCTGCAGCATGGGCTGCAGGGGAATCTCTACTCTGGCAGCTGAAGCACCTCCTCCTCCTCCTTTGTCACTGCCCTTGGTTTCAGCAGAGCTGTTTCTCTCACATATTCTCACTTCTCTCTCCATCTGCAGTTGCACAGTTTTTATTTCCCTTCTCAGCCATGTTATCGCAGAGGTGTTACCACCATCGATGATGGGCTCAGCCTTGGGCAGGGGCAGGTCTGTCTTGGAGCCAGTTGGCGTTGGCTCTCCTGGACATGAGGGAAGCTTCTGACAGCTTCTCACAGAAGTCCCTCCTGTAGTTCCCTCAGCTTCCAAAACCTTGCCATGGTAACCCAGTGCAGTGGCAAACTGGTAACATAAGCATCTTTAGAATAAAACACACATTAGCTGTCAATTACTAATTAAAATATAAATCCCTGCCTCTCTTGAACTTAGTTTTGCAGCTTCCAGAATCCAACCCTGGTGGAAACTTTTACCCCTGACTGAGTATACGATACAAGAAATTGCAGATCATAATAATACACGACATTTAAAGCAATGGCATCTAAATGACACTCGGTATTTTGTGATTTGGCCTTATGGGCACTCCATCATTCCTCAACTGCTGAAAGCATGACTGGATGTTCTTTTGATATCTCCATGCTTTGTGCTGTAAGTCATGCCAGGAGAAAAGTAGATGCTCCCACTGATAATCATTTCACTTCCAACCTGCTCAGCAGTATTCTTCACAGCACCCTGCTGTCACCAGGAATAATGCTCATGAGCCAACACAAGGGAAAACTTTAAGCCAAACAGAAGAAAGTTGTATCCATTGCAGTTAACACATCTGCAAACACATGTTTGGAGAAAGGCCTGGGGAATACGGATGCAATCTGCTCATTTTAGGTCCTAATCTAAGCTTAAATTCCAGGCACTGGCTGAAACAGTTGTAAAATAAGAGCTTCAATTCCCTATGCAGAGGCATAAGGGCTTTTTGAAGATTTCCAAAAAGAAGTCTTACAAACGTAAATTTAAGATGGGATTTCATTCTAAGTATTCCTTCAAAATTCAGATTAAGACTAGTGCTCAAAATTCCCATGACAAAGTTTTAAGAAGTCAAAAATGAAGTGCTAGTTAAGTAGAGAGCTAAGAACATAAAAATTTCCAGGTGAGTACTAGCACTACAAAAAGTAATATTAAAAATTAACTGTAAGTTGTAGAGAAGTGTGGCCTCAGGCATCCAATCCAGTTGACCAGAACCATGAAAAGCAGAATACATCAGGGTTGTGGAGTAACATGACTTTAATCCTGTCTTTGCACATCTTTACTAGGCATGGAGTTAAATGTCTGGATTCTCAAGAAAGCAAATCTGGTAGAGATCTTGCAGTGATTTCTTCACTCTCTCTTTTAGGAGTGATGACCTGAGAAACCAGGAACTATTTTTTAATATGAGGTTTCACAGTCTTGAAAATGCAGAATAGACACCAGTACTTGAAAGAACAGTCCTTCGGCAAGACAGGAAAGAATTTTTGTTACCAGCACTTCTTTCTTTTAATTCATCTTATCATTGTCTTAAATGTAGGCTTATATCATTACATTGTAAACTGTGAATAACATGGCTAGTCTGAGGAGCCACATCAGGCTTATAGGGATGTGTAACTGTACAGTCTAAATTTCAGAAACTAATTTTTTCAGTGTTTCAAATATTCTAAAATGTTTTGCAGTAAATTTATTCTACCACATCTAATAAGGCTTCTTTTCTGCACTATCATTACATTTCTTCAAAGCATTTCCAATAAGAACACTCCAAATTATGTCCCCTCAGCTAGTTCATCTGTTCAGTCAATAAGCAACATTTTATTGCTTTTATGAATTAAGCCCACTTTACATCCAATCATTTTGCAAACATCTGTAGCCGAATCAGTCTAGGGAGCTTTTGAAAAATCAATCAGCAGGGAACAGCTTTCACTTTTTTTCTTTTTTTTTTTTTTTTTAAATTTTAATAAAGTATTTACACATATTTGCTCCATATGAAATGGGAAAAGAACTAAGCTTGATTGTCATATTTGAACATTACAGTGAAGCTCACCTCACATACGTAGGGTTTTGTTATCTAAAAAGCAGAGATATGGTGACAGCATTAGAATTATAAAGTATTGATAATTTGTGTTGTAGTTATGAGCAGCTAAGCCAGAGGTATTATAGCAGCTCAGGCTAGTAAGAGATCATAATAAAATTTCTAAGTTGTGTAGCAAGGCTACAGGATTTCAATTGTCTTTCATCTACTACCTCGTGTTGATTAGGAAATTAGGAAGAAATAAAGGAAAAGGGTTTGAAAGAACCTAAAATATTGATATTAGAGAATATTGAGATTTTTTAATTTATTTTTTATTTGAAAAATGCTAATTCATCAATTTCAAACTACTCTGAAGAATGTTAAAGCTAGTTTTGACAAGAATAAAATTGTTGCTTGAATTTAGAAAGAATCCTATCCCATCTTAATGTAAAGATTACGATATTTACCTTGAATTATCAAAAAAAAAATTAGTTTAATTCAACCTAAGAACCTGAACCCCTCTCTTACTTTTCAGATTGCAGCTAAAATGCTGGAATATTCCTGGGTTAAATGCAGGCTTTTTTACTTTGAAAGGGCTGAGTTTCATCAGATTATACAATTATTTAGATTTTGGAAACTTTTTTGGAATCACAAAACACTTTTTTGAGCCCAGCTATCCTTGAAATCAAGAGACTTAGAACTAACTTCTAGCTTGATGATTCCCAAGGCAAGCTGGTTTTAATGTGTCATTCTGTAAAGCAGAGATAATTCCCTTCATTCTATACCACTGTATTTTCTGTAACTGAGCTGAAAATAGTTTAGGCTGGGTTACTGTATTTTTTTACAGTGCAGTACAAATTAATAACAGTGAGTTGCGCCCATCTGGTGTTTCCTCTGGTTGACGTGGGAGTGAAGAGGGACATATTTCTGTCTGAATAACCTTGGAAGAAAAGCATATCAATTATGAAGAACCAGAGCAAACTGTGAAAAACTGAAGCAAAGCTCTGGAGTGGTGACTTTTAAAAGTTTACCAGTTTTAGCAAAGTTAATTATAGTCAACTAAGGTAATTACCTCAATGTCCAGGATATTTCCTGATATGTTACTGTGCAGTTAATGAATCCAATATTGAGAATTGTACTGAGGTTAAAGGTACGGGGAACCAGGTTCTTAGTTATCTAAAATAACCATAAAATTCTTGTGCTTTTTACTATCCTCATACATCTTCCTTGAAAATGTGAAGGTTAGTCCTCTGATCTAACTGGTTTACTAATTGAGAAAATTTGCATATAAAATACTTTTATATTTTTAAGCTTAGCAAAGAGCAGGTCAAATGTTTCTTCTTGTTATGAATGTTACTTCTGATATCATGTTAGGAGAATTCACTTGAAAAGTCATATCCCCTTCATACCTTGTAGAAATTCTTACACACGTATGACATAACCAGAATGTTAATTCTTCTGCTGGGTACTTTTTGGTTGTCTTTGCTCAGGAGAAGGTGGGAAAGCTGCCACTGCAAGTGGTGGGTTTCTGCCTCCTGGTAGCATAACTGATACAGAACTGCTCTAGGCCAGTCCTTGAAACTGTTTCCAGTGCTTTGGAGAGAAAGGACTTGTGGAAGACATGAAGGTCCTCTTCTGAAATTCAAGCCCTGCTTGGAACAAGCCAGTCTGTGCAGGGTCGGTCTGAAGTCATTCTGTCTTAGAGAAACTGCCAGGAATTTTGTTCTGGAGCCACCAGGAGGGAGCGACCATACAGGCTGCATCCACTGGTGTGGGAAATGCCCCAGTTCTACAGGACAGAGTGATGCAGCTCCACCTCTCATCTCTCCTCCCCCTCCCAGGATGCTGCCACTTGGGATCACCACCTGCAGGACCAGACCAGAGCTCCTTGTCTCCTACCCTTCTTAGGCACTGGCTCCTTGGTTTCACATTGCAGGAAGGGTTAGTAAAATGAAACATATTGACTCCACTCAGTCTTCTTTTTATTGTATTAGTGTCTTCCTTGCTATGCTGGGCTGCTTTTGCTAGGTGGTTTGACTTTTGTTCTCTTAACTCAGTTTTTTGCCCTGTGATCCATGGGAATAACCTTGCTGTGCAATTAATATGGTTACCCAATCTATTTGAATGCATTTGGCATGCTAACTATTTTAAAAGAGGTTCTTACAGGTGTTTAATATACATTGTTGGCATTTTATTTGGGAAGGTTATTTGAATATTTTCTTAGAACTGCTGTCATTCACTAATGTCATAATTAATTGTTTTAATTCTGATGCTTGCTTTCCTGGGCACTGTTTCATGTTATTTAAAAAAGATAACCAACCACAAACAACACAAAACCAAAAAAAACCCCCTCCAAAATTAAAATACGATAAAAAAATCAGTTGATTTGTTTGATGTTTGATTTTTCTTAGCTTTTTTTTTTACCATTTCTTAAAAAAAAAAAAAAGGAAATTGAATAAATGAAATAACTAAGATATTTTTCTCTCAAAATGAAGTTTTAGGTAATTGTTAAGTTTTTATCTAGAGATGGAAATTAAGTGTTTGCAACTGGTATATTTGTTGCTTCTATAAGCTTCACCTGGGAGTTCCAGGACAAAGAATATGAGCTTTTGAAAACAAAATGCTTAGGGCCAAATTCAGTAAATCTACTTATTTACATAGCATGGGTGCTGGAGGCCCTACAAGCTTCAGTGTCCACTCAGGCAGCTCAGGGTACTTAACAAAGAAAGCACACACAGTGTCTCATAGACAGAGCAAGTACCAGTGATGAATGATTTGGGCATAATAGTTACAAAAAGTATAGCATTTCTGCCAGCATCTTTGAAATCTTCTATTCCTAAAGAGGGTGAACACAAACAATTGATTTAGCAATCACCACAACTGAAACCAGAGAAAACCTCAGTGAGGAGGTTGTAGGCAGCAAAGAAAGAAACCACCTGAAGCAGATAAGCTGTTTGATACAATGGAAGTATTTCATGTTGGCAGAAGATCTGTCTAGAAGATCTCCTGTTCAGCTTTCGGCCATCCTTTCTTATCCCACTTTCTTCTCTTTCCTTTTCCAGCAGTTCCTCACTGACCCCCAGCTCTGCTGAATCATGTGGAGGTTGGTGTTCTAACAGAGGCTGTAAAGAGCTCCAGTGGAGACAAAGTCAAACACTCAAAGTGAGAAAGACCCTCACATGTCCCCCTGAAGCAGTTCTGCAGCATGAGATTCCTCACAGGGCAAATGTCTTCGTAGTCTTGTTACCGCGACCTTTATCATATTATTTTCTTTACCCAGTCACGCGTATTTACATCCTGGGAGCTAAAGTCTACCCTGGGAAATATATGTGAAAACCAACATCATGAGCATTTAAAAGTGGTATCTCTTGATACATCCTGATACTTCCTTAAAGGCTGTCTCATAACCCAGGGGGTATTATAGACACCTTGGAGCGAGGCCACCTGAGTAACCACACACATGAGACTGCTGTCATCAGGCACTGCCTTCCAGGGAAGCTTTCCTACAGCTATGGTTTTTCGACCTTCGCCACAGGGACTCTCTGCTGTCTACTTAGGTCTGGTCTCTGTGTCTAGTTTAAGTGAGCTGAACTAATTGGGATGATTCCTGCACTTAGTACAGTGATAATAGCTGGGACTTTGTTACCATAACATAATAGCTGCTTTATCTGGCAGCTTACAGTGACAACCATACCCAAGATATGAGCCACTGCAAACTTCTAAATATGGGGGGCTTTGCTGTTTTGGATCAGACTGCAGAAGTGCACACAGACTCATGCCCATAGCTTCCCTGACAAGCAGCCTTTTCTTGGCAGATTTGGGTCTTTGCTGATCCAGGTTTATGTAATACCTAATGAGCAAGGTTCAACCCTTTCTTCAGCTGCATCCACTTCTCTCATAGCGACTCATTTTGCCCTCCCAGCTGTGTTTTAATAGCCTCTAAAACTTATACTTCTAGCACAGTCAGCAAAAAACAGCACTGGGATTCAGAATCTCACAGACAAACTGTCAAAAATGAAACCAACTGTTCATTAACATTTTTAACAGCGAAGAAAAGGTCTGGGGATCTATACAGTTGGTTTTCCCATTAAACCAATACCATAAGAAGCATAACTATCATCTATGCATTCTACCTTTAGCCTTTCCCAGTAAGGTAAGAAAATGCATTTTTTTATATAACTAATAATCTTTATGAGTTGCTAATTGCCATATTTGAAAACACTTCCAACCTACATAATTTTATTGTTTACAATATTAGCTACAAAAGCAAAGAGAATTGTTTGCAACACCCCTTGGACAAAGACCAGAATGTTGATTTGCATTAATGCTCCAGTAAACAAATGATCATCAAGGAAATATTAAAACACAGAGGTGGTTTCCGTTCTTCCTCTGTGTTCCCCCCTGCTCCCAGTTTTGCTTCTCCTGTCATTACAAGTATCTCAGCTGCATTTTCAAATGTTTGATTATCATGTAAGCATACTCTATAAAGTGGTACATAACAGCATCATAACCCATATGTTCCCTACCATGACAGAACAAAAGCATTTCTTGTGTTTAGTTGTAGAAACTAAATAGGAACCATTCATTAAAATCTCCAACTTCCCCAAAATGAAACACAGAAAGTAGGTGTGAGCTACAATGTTCCCTGCAATCCAATGCAAATGTATGCAAATTTCTTCATATTAGAATCATTGTCTAGTTGTCATCCTCACATGGGGCACATCAAAGCCATATGACCTGATTTTGCACCTGCTGTTTAATTAAATTTACAAGGCAGACACTCTCTCTACTCCCGGTGATATACAAATCCATTTTTACTACCGCAGCTTCTAATTTACAAGGTAGTCGACTGCTGTGTTTCACCGTCAATAGCTGCCCAAATGCTCTTTGTTAAAGTGAAGATTAAAAACTGAAAACTGGCCACCATTTGAGTGTATGAATTAAAAGACATATTAAATGTGATTTCCCTCTTCACCTTTCTAAAAAATCAGGCAAAAGGAAAACTACCGTAGGAACACTTGATACTAATTATAATAGTCTTGATTTTTTCATTCCCCCTGCTGTGAAGAGGCCGAGACACAACACTTTTGTCAAGTTATCAATAGTTTTTTCTGTTTTGCAGGAGCCATATGTTGAAATGTAGCAATGCACCAGTGCTAGTAGCAATGATATTAACAAAGCTGTCTCTTTTCCTGGATGATCATGGAAAGTTTTCAGTATTTATGCTATTGAATTCACGTCTTGCTTGGAAATGATTTTGCTGATCTTAATTTGATTTTTTCCCCAAAAAAACAAAACCTGTTACTTTTTAGTGTTTTTTGTGTACAGCCAGTAAGACTGCGATAAGTCAGTAAGTCAGGATACTCAGTACTGTGAAATTGTTCTCCCTCTTTTAGACCAACTCATCAGCTGGTGCTCTGCTATAGTTAACTTCATTATTGCCAAGTGTTATTAGTCATATCACACAAGTGTGTAGAGAGCACAAATTAAAAGTTATCAAAATGCACTAATAATCTTTATTTCACATATATATCATGGAATTGTAGAGTGGTTTGTGTCAAAAGGGACCTTTAAAAATCATCTAGTTCCAACCCACCTTCCATGTCAGGGACATCTTCCACTAAACCAGGGTGAAAGCCACATCCAATTTGGCTTGGAATGCTTCCAGGGATAGGGCAGACACAACTTCTCTGAGCAACCAGTTCAAGTGGCTCCACACCCTCAAAGTTCTGCTTTATTTACAGTCTAAATCTACCTTCTTTTATTTTAAAACTATTCCCCTTGTACTTTTGCTACAGGTCTTATAAGCCCCCTTTAGATATTGAAAAGGAGTAGTCTCCCCAGAGCCTTCTTTTTGCTAAGCAAGCATATTTGAGTTTAAATATTAAAAAGTATTAAAAATATACTTAATTGAGAATGATTGATATCAACACATTAGAGAACAGGTGGGAAAATCACCCTGTGTTCATTTTCTTTTATAGAAAATGCAGAAAAACATTATTATTATTAATAATAATAATAATAATAACATTCACAAGCAATGAGACATTCTCAGTGAGCTACCTTTAACTTGAAATATTGAATTAGCTTATTCTCACCTTGTTTATACTTAATTTAATGCCATATTCTGTAGGTAGCTCTGAGGACCGGTAGGACCAGACAGGGGACCCGATTTTCACCGCAGAAGTGATGCTATTTGTTATAAACTGCCAGAGCAAGGCGACACTTTTGGGGCTGCCTATGGGTGGCAGCACACGTTCACTCAAAGAAAACTACATTTGATAGGGAAGTTGGAACTAGTCAATATAAATAAATTAAAGGTGCTTTTTTTCACTGCACCCATTACTTTTTTTTTCGTGGACAACATGGTGCAAATCACTGAGTTTATCAGTGTTTTCTCACGCTGCAAAAGCTAAGCATTGCTGCACTAAGGGGAAAAAAAGCCTATGAAAATGGTTCCTAAGACTTTGGCTAACTCGAAGTCTCCTGCTACAGTTGTAACATGGAGCAAATCAGCCCAAATTCCTGGACTACTTCCTGCAGACTAGCTTGCTTACAGGCAGGATGTGGCTCTGGTGCTTCTGGGGCCTCCCTGAGAAGGACCAATTCTCAAAAGACAACTGTCTTAGCCCTCAAACCTGTATATTTCTGAGAAATGCCTCATGTTTTTTTCATCAGCCCTGCCCACTATATAACTTTCTTCCTGGATTATGACATATATACCATTCCTGAAGGTATTTGCCACAATTATCCTTAGCTTCCACAGGTTCTGCATCAATGCCTTGAATTTTTTGGGAAAAGTTAATGAAGACTGAATGCCACTAACACTTCTGGGGTTTTTTAGGATATTGGGTGTGTATTTCCATCACAGCTTTTCACTCCTTAATGTCTCCCGTTTTCCCCCAAAAGGGTTATCTGTGTGACTGTGGAAGCCGCCTTCTGTAGGAAGGGAGTCACTTCAAGTGTGGCACAGGAGGAGCTGCTACAACTTCGACAACGACTGAAAGCCTTCAGCAAGACAAACTTTTCAAATACCCCCAAAAAGGCAGGAAAAACTAACCAAACAAAAAAAACTCAAACCAGAAATTGAAAGACCACATTTGACTCATATTTCATCAAGTTTGGACACAATTAAAAGACCCAGAGGTAGCTGGCAGCACAATCTTGCCTGATGTTCTCACCCCATGTAAATGGTCATATGCAATGGTCCTTTGTCTACCATGGATATCTTATAATGTGCATTTTACACAAGGAGCAATAATTAAGACTTAACTCTCAAATAAAAAATGTTCCTGTTTCAGCATAGCCCACTTCAGGTTGCTATAATACCTTAATTTTCCTGTTGATTCATATTTTAATGAGGAAACTATTATTGCAGTATCTTCATTGTTTAATTAAAACTATAATTAGATATTAAAATGCTAAAGCACAAAAGTAAGTTCTTGCTGAAGGGTATCCTCAGGAAAGCAAAGACTTATAAGGGTTTTTATGGCTTTGAGAAATTAGATGTGGTCACCAAATTGCATCTGATTTTTTTTCAGTAATAATTACCTTACTAAGGACCTACTGACCTCCATAAAGAATTACTGGATTATATTTGGTAGCCTATGTAATGAAAAAGGTCATTCTTGATAATCAGTTTCAAACTTGAGCCCTAAAACTCTATAAATCAAGCAAATCAATGGTAAAAAGTAATTACACTTAGCATTTGCATAGTGTTAAAAAGTACAGATCATAGAACTAATAAACCTTCAGGGTCCCAATCTAATTCATTTCCTCTCTACTACAGCATTAACAACATTCAGTGTTTCATCATTATATATCCTCTTATCTTCTAGAGGCAGATAAAGACAAAGGTATGAAGATACAATATCCATCTCCAGGAAGAATATACAATTAATAAGAAACTATATGCAAAAACATTTATGTAAGTGGAATTATTGCTACAGAGGAGACAAAGTTCCCAGTTATATTTCAGAATTGGAAAGCAGGATAATAGAAGACAACTTGGGGAAGATCTGGTTCAAACAAGGGTACCTACAGGGTTAGGGGACGCAGGGCCTTCTGGAGACCTGTGCTCTTCTGGAATAGCAGCTGAAGGATGGGCAGGATACTCCAGCACATCTTGGGGGAAACCTGAGATACCAGCTCTTATGTACCTGGACTGTGTCCTGAACGTCCATAGATGATAATGGGAGGTATTGATATATAGACATCTGTGTTTGGGTACATTGGTCTTGAACTAAATCTCAGGCTAAAAACCTGCTGGAATGGACAGGCTCCATGCCTAAGGATGAGCATATAATGTAATCTGAGACACCTCAACATGTCTTGACCTCCAGCTGCTCCAGAGGACAGTGATGTCCTTCTGGTGCAGTGCCACATTGCCAGGTTTCAGGGCACACGAATGGCACTAGACTTTTATGCCCATGTACATGCGTTTTCAAGCAACACAAGAAACAGACCGGGAAGAAATCCAACTACTGGAGCATGATACAAAATAAGATACAGACTGGACACAGAAAAAGCAATTGTGACTGATGTCCTGCTAGTGATAGGTACATGATACTCTTCAGAAAACACAAACCCCAAAGCTAATGATATCTGCAGAAGCAGAGGACTGGAGTCAATCACCCACAAAAAACATTTTTCTGCCTCGGTGTTAGACTAGGAAATAGTGACCAATTTGTTTGGTTACTACCAAAGAGAAAAAAGTCTGGAAATTTTCTGTCACATGAGATTCTGGTAAGGGAAGTCATGGGCTCTTTGCTACACTCACACTGGGGAGGGAAGATTCCTGAAATTTCTTGCCCATATTCAAGTCACTACACAGCTCTGTATTGTAGTGCTTCTTGACAAGCCTCACTCTTGCACACTATTAACAATGGAAGTGATTTCATGAATTTATGTTTTTACAAGTTTGTAATTTTATTCCAGGTGATTTCTGACAATTTTATTTGGTCGTCTTCTAAAAATTAGTACAGTAGGTATTAGTCTAGGCAAAGACCTAAAAATTAAAAATAAAGACAACTTAAAAGCAGAAACAGTACATGTGCCTTTTGGCATTTTTCTTTTATGTATGATATGCAAATTTATAAATTACAGAGTCAGAATTTTTTAATAACCTTCCCAAAAGCTGATTTCATTTGGGCTCTTGTACATTATCAATATTTGACTGCTAGTGTCTGTGTTCATTGTGTAATTAAATGTCTTATCCGTGCAGCTCCACAGATGTAGAAGTCCAGTAAATTGAGTCCAGTATTTTTCCAGCTTTCCATTAGTAGGGGGGATGTTGCACGTACTTGAATTTAAACTGGGTGACAGCACTATGGATAAGCTTTACCATGCAGGAAACATCAGCAGCAGGATTGACATAAAAGGCAAATTTTAATTGCAAAAATATACCAACAATGTCTTATAAAGACATCTCTACAGCTCATATGTGGGCTGTATTGAATGGTGAATATATGTTGAATTTGTCACATTGTTTTGGGGAAAAATAAACAAACAGGTTAGAACTTTTGTCCTGATGTTTTCAAAACAATTGCCTGATTTTTCTCTCTGTTTTCAAATGTACTTACATGGAATTTTTAAAAACAGCGGCTGTTCCTTACAAATACTTTCTTTTGTCCCTCTGAAATATGCAAAACACTTCATTTCAGAGAGAACAAGATGTTTTATTTGAAGGAAGAGAAAACATTGGAAGGAAAAGGCTTGTATTAGCAGGGAGAACAGATACTAATGTTATAACTTGGACCAACACATTTGCATTGTGTTTTAGTTTGATTATCCACATTGTCTTCTTATTAACACCAGCAGCACTGAATAGCTGAACCTCAATCTTCTCATCTATCGGTCATGAAAACCACTCTGACCAGGGTGAGCTGCAATCAGTGTGTGAGCAGTCACAGTCTGTCAGGGTGGGGGGAGAAAAGGGATATCCACACTGCTTCCTCAAAGTACTTTGGGTTAAAAGCCTGCTGGTGGACAGAAGAGGCCACTGCTGATGATGACTGTGTCCTGACCGCTGCACAGGGGGTCAAGTTCACTCCTGAAGGAAAGATTACTTTTGTCTCAAGAGTGGCTTCGAGTGCGAGAGGGGATGGGCTTCCTGGTGAGGAGGTAAGGTAAGGAAGTAGAGGTGTAAAACAGAGTGAGACTCACATCCAGAAGAGAGGCTGAAACAAGAACAGGGAGCAAAATCAGGGTGAACCACAGCCAGCTTTGTCCAAATTGACCGCTGAGGGAAGCTGCAGGACTGAGTGCCGGAAAGGGCTCTGCAGGGCAGGGAGTTCTTTACAGTTTCCATTCTGGTTCATACAGAACATTAAAAAAAAAAAATCATTTGTTTTCTTATGACAGCTTTCCTTTTGAAAATAACCTCTGTGCTTTGGTGGGCCCTGCTCAGCTTTGTGGTGCCTCACTACAGTCAGGGGATCCTTTCTTTTCACTGAATTTTTGGGTGCAAGAAAAGACTACTGGTTGGGGTGAGATGTTGTATGTAGTTTGGAACCCAAAGTTTTGCCTGTCATATGCAATCCTGACTGAGAGTGCAAATTACTTTTTTAAATATGGAACTATTTCAACAGTTTTTTTGGGTTCTCTCCATCTAAAAATGGCAAGTTAGAGCAGAATGGTTCACCCCTGTTGAAACTTGTTTTTCATTTATTAAGTGTTGAAAAATGGTGGACCCAATTGTGGAAGACAATGGTTACTGAGGTTTCTTGAGGTACAAATTATCGACAGGTGAAAAAAGAGTGCCCTCTGACAAGCATGTATGGGAGCTGAAATTAAGCTAGAAAACCTCATGAGGCATCAGTCAAGACGCGAAACATTTCTGAAGGGTCAAGGTTAAGAGGAGCAGAAACAAGCTCATCATTATATCTTCAGTCAGCTCTGTAGTAAGAGAAAGGGTGCTTTTTTTTGAAAGCATCAGTATAGGTAACCCTTCATCCCACACCCCAAACTCTCTAGAAAGGGAAATAAATTCATTGAGGATGAGATTGTTGCCTAACCAGTTATTTCCTGCAGCACACACGCACATTACTTTGTGAAAAAGGTAACAAAGCCTGAGACATCAGGTCTGAATCCCCCAGCTCTCAGTTACACAAACCAAATTGCCTAATAAATATAGTTTATTTGCTCTCAAAGTTTAACGGACTTTGAGGTTTACACTGCCATGTTTTTGGTTTTTATTAACGAAACTAAAACAACTTGTGTTTTATCTTCCAGTAGAAGAGCTTCTAAATTCAGTTGTAGTAAATGTCCAAAAGTTCCCTCTGTATGTCAAAGCCCCTGAATATATTCAAAACTGTGGAAAACAACATTTTATATAGTGTACAGGATGTTGCAAATCCAACTACAACTAGGTTAGCAATTTGAAACATCTCTTCCTAGGTCTAACTGGAAAAAGACGTGTGAAAATGAGAAGACAAAGTTATTTTAATATTATATTAAGGTCTTCCTCATGCTGAGGATTTTCACAGTGGTTTACAAGCCTCCTGTCCCAGATGTAAAATATAGTTACCAGTCTGCCTCAGTTCAATCTCTTAAATTTTCTTATAGTTGAATGCATGTGGTCTTTTATGCAAATAGATATCTATCTTGACTATTTTGTACATTTGCCCTTGCAAATGGGCATATTTGAGTTTAAATATGGTAATTTCTTTCTAAAGAAAATATGGTGTAGGTAGATAATGAAACTGAATAATGTGCCTATTCCATTTCTAAATTCTAGGATTCCATACATGTGCAAATTAGAGACCACTTGAGGAGAAACATTTGCAATATTTTAATTAATTTGATGGGTTAAAACACAAGAATCATGGGGCATGTCTAGAAAAGTTAAATGCTCTCCCCAGCAGCGCAAATTTCTAGCAGATTATTATCCCCACTGGTCCCATAAATAAATACATAATAATAATTAATATTGTTTCTTGGGCTCAAAATGTACTTGACATCATACAATGCACGTAAATAAAGACAGTCCCTACCATACAAAATAATTATCCACCAATTATGTATGCTGAATCCAGTCTCTGGTGGTGCTGTGCTTGCCTGAAGGAGCTAAGAACCCTTTTCACATAGCCACCAGTTTCTTTCTTTTCCCCTCTTTCTTCTGTTTACCGGGTCTATTCCGCTGCTAAGCCCTGCTCTGGTGAAGTTCTCAGCTACTTCTACCACATCGGTGTTTTCCTCTGTAACAATCCCTGTATAACAGCTATCATTCTAGATGTGGTTTGCAAAGCCACTGAACTCTCTTCAGTTAGATTATGAACTCATTTGAGATTCTACTGTACAGAAGAGTTGGTAAATAAAACAAATGTTAAATATGTACATAAAATGAAGTAAATTTGATTTTGGTATAATAAAAGTGAAGGCAGACCTCCTAGAGGAGCCCATGGTTTGTGGAGTCACTATTGAAGCCCAAGACCTGTATGATATGAAAAATAAATGGTGCAGAAATGAGATGTGAGTAATAAGTGGAATTTGTTTCAAATACTGTAACGTGTTCTAGTAAAGGACATTGACCAAAACAGAGAGTGAAATTCTCTTTCTTGAGCCAGGAAAGGATAAAAGGCTCAAACCCCTCACACACACTGCAGGTGAGATGAAAGGGATAAACTAAACTTTTATGCCAGAGTATCTCTAGTCCATTTGAAATCTGGCATTAAGCTGCTCTGAAGTAACAAAAATGAAAAACATATTTTTCTATACCAATTCCCAGAACATATTTAATCTAAACATTAATCTAAATATAATGCTCATTTTCTGTTTTCACGGTCCTAGAGCTCCTTCTTGTGAATTCACTGTACAGACCCAAGGTCGATTCACTGATTCAACTGCAGTCAAGTGACCTTGTACAGTTGCTCTTCTAGAAGAGCAAGGAAACGTAGTAAAATTTGTCACAAGGACACACCCAGTTTCTTAAATTCCAAGGAAGTTAATAGTGTCCTAGGACCCTAATAGCCTCAGGGCATCCTCTTCTGCCTTTCTCTGGACAGTCTCTTAAAACTGTTATTCCATACAGAGTAAATTGAGTAGGCTTCCTTGAACAATTTAAAAATAATGAAAGTATAGCTCCAATTAACAAACTTGGAATTAAGTTATAGTTAACTGAAATCAACTTCAAGGGGTTAAAACTTCAGATGTTATTTCAATGCTGATCAGACACACTGTATTTATAGTTTCACCTCAATATGAAGTAAATATCTTCTATTACAGTGAGTCCACGTGGTAAAGACAATAAACATGATTACTAGGTAGTTCTGGGTCTAAAATCCTCTTCATTTCAGGCTGCTGCAGGAAAGTTCCTTCTCTTTCTTGCATATCAGAAAGTGGGAAAAGTGAATAAAGACATGTATAGGAGTTACACACTGCAATTCCACGTACAGCACACACATAGGAAATTCTGTGTAAAATGAGAATATTAAAGTTCAGTTTTACAAAAATAAAGATATATCAAAATTCAAGTTCCCTGCATTCAACATCTTGCTGAATCATTTTAATGGTCTCCAGTTACACACCACTTGTTTAACTTGATGAATCCTACAAGTTTCTTTTTCTCCCCAACCAATATTCATTCCATGTCACTTCATTCTAGCAGAGCAGTTGGAAACTTAAAAAGGGAAAAATTCACCTACAGGTTATAAGATATGTGAAAACGTAATTTTACTAATATTAAAAGTGGATAAATTCAGTTTCTTTGTGGGTGTCTGCCCGTTTCACTTCCTGCCATGGCTACCTCTGGTTTCTTTTCTTTCATCTGGGGATTAATTGCTGCTTTTTCAGCAGAACAGCATCACCTGGAGGTGGGAACAATCTAACCATCAGCTTGTGTTTTGCTGTGAGCGTATCAACTCACCAAGTGTTATGGTTTAACCTCAGCCAGCAGTTCAACTCCACATAGCATCTTGCTCACTTCCCCCTTGGTGGGCTGGGGGAGAGAATTGGAACAGCAGAAGGGAGAAAACTCATGGGTTGAAATAAAAACTGTTTAGTAGGTAAAGCAAAAGCCATGCACACAAGCAAAGCAAAACAAGGAATTCATTCACCTCATCCCATAGGCAGGCAGGTGTTGACAAGACAAGAGGATGTAGCCTCAAGCTGCACCAGGGGAAGTCTGGGTTGGACATCAGGAGGAATTTCTTCTCAGAAGGGGTTGTTAGGCATTGGAACCAACTGCCCTGGGAGACAGTGGAGTCACCATTCCTGGAGAAATGATGGAATGTGGCACTTAGTGCTATGGTCTAGTTGACAAGATGGTGATTGTTCAAAGGTTGAACTCCATGATCTTAGAGGTCGTTTGCAGCCTAAATGATTCTGTGATTCTGTATTCAGTCGCTCTAAGAAAGCAGGGCCCCATCACATGTAATGGTGACTTGGGAGGGCAGATGCCATCACTCCAAACGTTCCCTTTATCCTTCTCCACCCAGCTTTATATGCTGAGCATGGTGACATAAGTTATGGAATATCCCTGTGGTCTCTCAGGGTCAGCTGTCCCAGCTGCGTCCCCTCCCAAATCCTTGCGCATCCTCAGCCTCCTTGCTGGTGGTGTGAGGTGAGGAGAAGAATAGGCTTTGACTCTGTGCGAGCACTGCTCTCACAGCAGTGACATCCATGAATTACCAACACTGCATTCAGCACAGATGCAAACCATAGCCCCATACCAGCTACTGTGAAGAAAAATTAACTCTCTCCCAACAAAAATGAGCAAGACAGCAAGAACAACAACATTTTCTCGTGGAAGGTGGCTGTCTTTTTAGGTATGAGTCTTTGCAGAGTAGAAGTATTCCTTCATGTTTTTTCAGTGTTTCTAAGGGATCTTTACTCAACACAGTTAAGATATGTAATAACCCACAGGGGAAAGGAATCAAATATAATACTGTATGCATAAACCACAAAAAGTACTGATTAGAGAGAGAAAAAAAATGTTTGATCAGATTGAAAAATGTACTATGAAACTGCAGAGATCTGAATTTTTTAAAGGCTTATTACCATATTGCTGTGCTCAGGGAAATAACTACACATCAGTATACATTTTAATTAAAGCATAAAGTTTTAAAACTAGATTCTACTGAGTTCTTACTCAGCATACCCAGAGGGCTCCCCTCCCTGTTTGATAAAACTTGTGATTTTACTGACCTGGAAATGTATACTTTTCTAGCTTTTTCAAACAGCTATCCAATAAAAGTGACCTCAATTATGAAATGCCTGTCCAGATTTATACATTTTATATAAGTTTTTCGTACATTTACTTCAGAGTACCTATAATGCTACTTGATTTTTGAGAGGCGAATATGAAATTTAGCTGTGAAATTATGAGCCTGTTAGAAAAAAAATAGAGATGGTGATCAAAGAGATAAAATGGTGTATACAGTATTGATCTTTTTTTGTGATTATTGCAAAACACGTTTATCTGAGAACCTGTGTAGTTGTCCACCTGTACAATGAGCACATTTATTTCCCTGTTTCCATGCATATATATACATAAACAAGATGGGAAGAGCACTTTTAGTACTTCTATGAAGGGGAATACAATAAGATGTGTGCTCATCTTAGCTTTTAATACCTAGTTTATATGCTGAGCTGAGAGATTGGCCTCTGTAGTCCCCCTACAAAGTCAGCAGAGGAAATGAAGTTTATCCCAAGGTGAAATCCCTTGGGATAAAAGGGAATACCCTTTTAATCAGGTTACTCTGTATCAGCCTCAACATGGAACCTATTTCTCTCTTTTTGGCTAGGTAAGAGATAAGCCTTTTACCTCAGGTCATCCTCTGTAAGCATCTAAACAAGGCACTGTGTATTTCTTGTACATAACAACTAAAGACAATAGCTCTCTAACTAGCTTTCTAAGTAGAAACTTGAATCTTTTAAATTACAGTTTTCTGAAATTTTTGAAGAGGCTATTTGTACCGTGGTTTTAAGTATCTGAAGATTTTCTCCAGGTGTATTTGTGATTGGGAGTAGTGGGACTGGACCCAGTGCTTTCACCACTGAAGTTTTATAGCCAATTCCTCCATGATTTGTCTCAGTCTTGGCAAAGGTTAGGGAAAGAAATATCTAAATTTTTGTTGAAGTTTGTCAAAGTGAAATTATGTCATGTTAAAAAAAATCTCTGATATGCCAGGATACAAAGTTCAAAGACTAATGTTTTTCAAAAAAAAAAGCTCAAAAATTATTATTTTACTGTGTGATTTTCTTGTAAATACTGTTCTCATGTGTCTTCCTTGATGTCTAGGGCATGTTTGTACTGCATTCTTCACTTTTCGTGTCCAAGATCATGACTTGGCCATGACCCAAGACATTAATAAGGTGTTCACCCTTCTCTCCATTCCTCAATGGTGAGTTTTCCATGGAAGAAAAAGGACCATGGGAGCTATGAGAAAGTGTGTCAGTATCCTGCAGGTCTCTTATTCAAATGGTGGAATCACCAAGACTATATGGCAATCTCTGCATTACTTCTCTCCTGCTCACTTAGTCTGCTACCTATTACTGTATGTGCTTGAATTAGTTTAACACTGCCTTACTGGTCTATAATATTCCCTGATTTCCCTACATCTCTCTTTTTTTTTTTTTTTTTTTTTTTAAGTGAATGTCATGACCATTATATTTTGCTCATTCACACTCCCTTCTCTTCAGTAATTCTTGAATCATTTGGAAACACAATACCTTAGACCTGCCCTCCAGCTGCAAATTCATGGGTTTAGGAAGTAGGAGGTAGGTATATGACCCTCACTGTCTTTCTCCCACTGTTAAGCTGGGCTGTTCTGTCAGTAGCTTCATTTAAATAGCAGGACTGCAGAATCTCCTGGAGTAGGCAGCTAAATGAGCAGTGAAAGTTGGTAGTCATGAGTCACCTGGATGCTGAAGTGTTTCTGTAACTTTTACTTTGGATAATTTTGCAGAATAAATACATCATTTTCCCACAGCACTGTTCCCCAGGGTGAGGAAAATTGGTAAGACCTGTAGATCAAATTGTTTACTCAACCATGTGCAACTATGTTCAGCAACATTACAGAGAAACTGTGTGCAAAACCAGGTAGAGATGGTGTATCTTTCCTCTAGCAGCTTACAGACCAGAACAGACTGTGTGAACACTAATATAGTGCCTCAGAGTAATGATTTTTAGGTTTTTTTACTGAGAATTTTGTAGTGGTGTTGGCATACATTCTGGTGCAGTTTGACAGAGCACACAGAGCATTCTTATGAATGGGCTGAGGATAAGGGATAATGTTAAGGAAAACCAGCAAATTTGTCAGCTGCTTTCTCTACTGCAACTTTTATGTGTTCATGGGACCCCATCTTCTTCAGAATGTGGAGCGCTCACTCTTTTGTCTGCAGTTTTCTACATTTTTACTTCCACAAGGAGGCTTCTCCCACCCTTCAGGCCTCCTGGAGAAAAAAAAAATTGGGGACAAAGAAAGGGAAGATAAAGTTCTTTCCTTTGATACTTGCTACCTGCAGCAGCAATGAGAGAAGAGAGCCTAAACCAAACACTCTGATTCAGGCTCCATTGCTCACTTGCTGGGTTCTGACCTAACTATACTGAAATCAACCACATATCCACCTTCATGGACTTACATCCACATACCCGGTAACTGACTCCTGGAGCATGGAAAGAGCTGATCTGCAGCTGAGCTGGACATTGTCAAAAACTTAAATGATTTATTCATTATTTGTTGCTTAACTAATGAACTTGCTTAAAGAATAGCATAGCATTTCCACAACACCATACATATTCAAAGCAGTGTCCAAACAGGAACTGTTTAATTAATTCTTATAATACCCCCTATGAAGTAGTTAAGTAAGTTAATGAGAGTTCACAGGCTCTCAGGATTGATTAGAGCAGGCAAGCAAGGAAGTATTTTGCTTGACTGATGATGTGAATGGATAGATGAATGAAGTGGGAGGGAAAGATTCAGCTCATACAGCTCTCAAGTTTACAAGAAAAAGTCTTTAAGGAATTGAAATTGCTATCATCAGTATTAAATTAAAGCTGTCCTTTAAGAGTCACTCACATGTTTATATTTTTTTTATTCCTGGTGAAAGTATAATTTATTTTTTTTTCATCAGAATTAGTACTATTCTATATTAATGACTTTCCCATAGCCTTACTCCCCAAAAGAATATTTTGTTTATCACAAGGACAGAAGGCTGTGAATGCTACTGTTAATTATTCTTTCTCTTTGGCTCCTTTCAGGCAAAATGGTAACAAAGATACTATCACTCAACAGAAGTTCAACATTTTAGTTGGTGTCCATCATTGAAATGAAATGAAAGGGAAAATTAAAAATAACAATACCAAAGAAATAAAGAGGAATAATGGTGATGGTGATATAAAACAAGCTCAAAATAAATTAAGGATAAACAATGATCCAAAGAAAAAGAGTAACTTCCCTTCTCACCCTAGATTTTCTTCACTTATTAGCTTAGCTTAGGAGGTCAAGAATGTATAGAGGATCTATACCATAAAGACAAATAATGGGGCTCCTGAAATGATCAGAATATTGGTAAAAGTAAATGTAAATCAAAATTTTACCTATTCTTAGCTGCAGTCACCTTCCACTCAGCAACCACAAATCATGTGACACTGGCTTCTTCTCTCCAGCTGCACTGACTGTCACAGTCAGAGCTGTAAGAGCTGACTATTATTCATGAATGCAGGGGTAAAAATTGTGCGAGCAAGATGCTTTTAAGAAACTGCCTGCCGGGAACTACTGCATTAAACTTTCTTAGAGAGTGCTTCAGCATTTAAAACCCATGATGAGAGAAAAGAGAGAGGGGAATCTGCAAAACCAGGTTGTTTAAAAACCTGACATCACAGAGCAGCGATCTGTTTAAGGAACTGCAAGATACGGCTCCTGCTTTTCTCCCTGGTTTCCTTTTCAAGGAGAAATGTTTTAGTGCAGAGGTTACTTAGTAACTTAAGGAACCTTTACAAATAAAAATGATGGAAGGTTGTTTTTTTCTATTTGAAGAAATTGCCTGAAGCAAAGTGTTTTTTAGTTGTGTTTGAAACTCATATGCACATTACATTGCTGATACTCTATTCCATTTCTTTTATTTCAATTCCCTCTATTTTCTATTTATGTCTTTTTTTCTTACCCAAGTCACATAATTTACAAAAGTCCATTAGCAGACATCTTTTGATAGTCTTTATTTTCTGCTACCTTAGCAAAAAGTAACTCTAAAGTTATTTTCCCCTTCTGCAGCTTAAACTGATTAACATTTTCTGGAGATCTATAGGAAAAAAAAATCCTCTCAAAATAGGAAAATGTTGATGCATTATGCAAATATTTAAATAGGATATTGGTAGATGTGTACTGAAGTTTTGTGGGATGAGAGACGAAGTGTAACAGATTTATTTGATTCTCTGCTGTGTTGGTTATTGAGATATCACAAGGCAAAACACTTGAAAAGATGCATTTGAGAGTAACAAGTCAAATTTTCTTTGCACCCATGAAAATCACTACAAAAGTTGCAGGCTCATAGGTCTAATTTATTTTCCTTTCCCTGAGAGCAAAATTCTGGGACCATGGAAAAGTGGGTCATGGTCTCCACCTTTCCACACAAATGGACATGGGAATTTTTTTAATCATTAGAAATGGTTTTACTCAGAGAAAAGAGTGGTCAAACAATGTTCTGCATCCCATTCTAACAGTGTCAAAGGACAGGAAATGGGTACACAGTGGACAAATTGAGCTCTTGTCCAGTACATATTCAGCTCTGAGATGTGTAACATAAAACGTATGCTCTAATTGCATTTTTGAACGAGAAAAAAAATGATAGAAAAGGTATCAATACCTTGATCTGATCTAGGCACCTGAGACAGATCAGAGGACAAGTTAATAGATTTATTTTACCTAAAGGCCCATCATTACTCTCCACTGGTTATGACAGAAGCCTAGGCTACTTAGCTCAGATGTAGAAGTCTACACTGTGGATACACAGCGATTCATTCTTATAGTGGATATATGATATGTAATGGATCCTACATAGTAGGTATATACAACATCATACAACAACCTTGTATGAATCAATTCATAAATTCATTCAATGTAAGTGTCCAGTTCTACCTGAGATGCCCCAGACATACAGACCCAACCTGTATGGCAATGTGACTGCTACAGGACTTATGAGAAAACAGATCGGGTTGTCTAGGGCATCTGAGTGCTTTATCCTGGAAACCTCTGTACGAGAAAATAAACTGAGGCACAAGTTCACATGATTTTATAATCTGATGTTCTTGTCTGTGTTCTTCAGTAACCTTCTGCAGTAACTGTAAAAACATCACAAAAACTCAGCAGTCAAAGCAGCAATTATTACCTTTTACAGACTAAATCCCTGCCCTCTCTTTAGGGTGAGATTCAGATGCCTACACCTAAATACTGATTGTCATTTTAGGCACCACAGGATATCAGCTCAGCCTCTATCAAAAGGGATCAAGTGTCCAAGATCTGCATAGGATCTCCCACCTCCATATATGCATTTTAAATGTCCTTGGATCTTTGAAATGACACTGGATTCCTATATGAGATGATCAAATCCTCCCTGGTTACTGCAGAGCTCAGAACCCCATCAGCTGTGTAAAATGAAAGAAAAAAACCATCCTGGAATTCAGGATAGCACCTGCGATATGGACACAATGAAGAATTTTGTTTGTAAAATTCATTTGGTTGAAGAGAAAAAACTCACCATAATTTCTCCGACAAAATACTCAGATCGTTAAATACATTCTCATATGGGTAGAGGGAGGAAAAGGAAAAGAACACAACAACTGGAAGAATCTAGCTTCTGACCGCCAAAGAATAAAAATAGACTTCAAAGGCACAAAGAAACATCAGCTCTGTCTAACACTGGTTTGTTCTAAGGAGAGGTTATTTTCTTAATTGCTTGCTTTTTCTTTTTTTTTTTTTTTTTTTTTTCTAATCCTCTATTTTTTTTATACAAATTTCCTTTCTCATATTTTCCTCTAACAAAATCAATCATTACCATGACTAGTTTGAGGAACAGAAATTAAGAAATTAGGATGTATACAGGTCAGTCAGGTGCAACTACTATTCGAAAAAGCTCAGGAGAAGCAGATATGGTTGTAGCATCAGTAAATGAGCAGTTTTCTATTATAATTTAGTGGACCTGACAAGTGCACTGTACTGGGTAGGGTGATGACAATTTATTTATGTACAATACATAGGGATGCAGGGACTCAGACTGTATTGAAAATATGTATTTGCTTTTTTATTGAAATAAAAAATAAGGACAGGTGATATATTTGTAGCTTGCAAGTATTTTAAAATTATCAGAATTCTTGAGCAAATGTCACTGAACTTAGAGTGATTTGGAGATTTCCTTTGATGGCTTTCTACATATTAGTTCAATGAAAGTTTTGTTTCCTGAACTGAAAGGAGTTCAGTGCTACTGCTGAGCTTTAACAGTAGAACTGGACATTCCTTAAATGTTTCATTTCTGTTTCATTCAAAGCAAAGCAAAGAAAACCCTCCTTGCAGACACAGAAGTATGCACTTTCACATTCTTTGAGACTGCTCCAGTGAGAGGTACTTAGTCTGAATAAAAAATATGAGTTTTCGCTGCCTGATTTGAGTTTCTTATCCCAAATTACTCCAAATCAGGCAAAGAAGGAAATGGAACAACAACCTCCCATGTTCCAGGTAGCACCCAAACCCAATCTATCGTACACAGCAATGTCAGTGACAAAGCTTCCTCATCTCCCAGTCTACCTCTCATTAAAACAACTTTTCTGTCAGCCTCTTCAACAGAAGGACATGATTTTGTGATATTTCAATTAGTTGTGGTGTTAATAAATAAAACAGGAAAATAGAAATGTTGCTCTTGCCAGACACTGCGTTGTGCTTTTTTCAATAGTGGCTCAAAAGTTGCTGCATTTGTCCTCAGGCAGCAGACACTGTGCAGTAGAGGGGTCACTAATACCAGTGTTATCCTGTACAGAGCTTTACTGAACTGATTTGCATTTTCAGAGAAGTGCTTTTCAGAAATCCATAAATGCAGAGTCTTCTTGTACCCAACCAATGTGGCATCTGTGGCAGAGAACAGTAAATGGTCCCAGGAAGATGCACGGAAACTTGTGTGCCCTGTTGCTCTGATCTCGTATTTTTCTAGAATATGTCTCATGCTCCTATGGGATTTAGTAATAATACCAATGTTTCAGCCAGAACCATTAAAATGCCAACAGTGCTAGAGACAGAGAAAAAAGGGGGTATGCCACAGCTTTGCCTAACTTTCTGCAGAGTCCAGAGGTGGGACATCAAGATGATTAGAGGGATGAAGTACATGTCCTATGAGGAAAGGCTGAGACAAATGGGATTGTTCAGCCTGGGGAAGAGAAGGTTTCAGGATAAACTAATAGCAGCCTTCCAGTACCTGAAGGGAGAGAGACTTTTTACAAGAGCATATAGTGAGGGGACAAGGCTGAATGGCTTCAAACTGAAAGAGAGTAGGTTTAGGTTAGATATAAGGAAGAAATTCTTCACTGTGAGCGTGGTGAGACACTGGAACATGTTGCTCAGGGAAGTTCTGGATGCTCCATTCCTGGAAGTGTTTAAGACCAGGTTGGATGGAGTTCTGAGCAACATGGTCTAGTGGAAGGTGTCCCTGCCCATGGTAGGGGTTTGTTGGAACTAGATGATCTTTCAGGTCCCTCTTAACCCAAGCTGTTCTATGATTCCATGATTATTTGCCAGAGATATGTTAGAGCAATAATATATCTGACCAAATTGCAATTTCAGTACATTGCTCTGGACTGCTCCAGAACACTGTGATTTATAGATTTTTTACAGTGTGAATAATGCAAATCTTAGACCATGGCATATTTGCAAGTGAAACTCTTTATAAGCAAAAATTAACAGATCTAAATTTAGTTATCCAAGATAAGGTAAAAATAAACGTCATATTACTGAAGCATAAAACCAAAGAACAGCAATTTCTATCTATGTTGAAACTTTGTAGTCTATTCACCAAACAATATCCAACCCAGAGAAACAAATCCCCATTCTGTACTGGTGGCATAAATACTCAGATGAGTATTGTTTTTCACACTATAACACCCTTCTAGAAACTGAGGTTATGAAATATTTTTGCTGATTATGAAATAATGAATATTTTGAGGTTTTGAAAATGCAACCTCAGTATAACTTTAAGAAAACAGTAGAAAATATAGTCATATCCTATATACTCCTTTCAGAGATATTACAGTATGAAAAACATAAATTTTGCAGAGCACTATCATTTCAGATCAGTATTGTTTTACTTTGGGATACATAAAGTGAAAAGGTAACTTTAGAGAGCCAGAAATTTATTTCATCAGTCAAAGGCTAGACATAGATTTTTGAGAAAAAAACATCTCTTCAGTCTCTTTTTCTGATAAGACTTTGTAAACCCTATAGGTAGTAAGCCTGTGTAGTCTAGAAACCTACTGAGTTATAATGGATTATATATTACTCAAGTTTCCTTAAAATGTGTGACACATCAAGAGAAAGACAACTTTTTTGGCAAGTATAGAACAGAAATGTAAAATGTGTTTGTAATTCCAGCCTCAAAAGAGACACATTTATAGAGGTAGTGACTTTATGTGGGTAATACCTTGTCAAGTCAAGATCTTCTGACAGAATCACAACAATATATTAGCAATGTATCTACAACTTTATTTAATATTTACTTTGCATTCTTGGATTAATAATCTCAGAAATAAACTGACTTCTGGAAGTACATTACTAGCCTTTTACAGAGATCAAGATCTTCTAAGAGATAAAATGTTTTCCCTGAAAGAAAAAAAAAAATTAAATAACCTTATTGTTTACCTCTCCAGAGACATAAATAATTATTTTCACAGCATTCAGTAGAGAAGAAGTGATGGTTGACACTCAGAGAAGAAGCAGGAGCAATTTCTGCCTGAATAAGGACTATAAAGTCATTTATACATTAAAGATAATGATCATGCTAATTCCCCTACTGAATCAAAACCATCACTGTATTTAATACACAGGAAAGGAACGAATCTCAAATGCTATTTATAATTAATTGTTAGCTATTGATTGTCTTCAGAGAAAACAGCAACAAAAAATCAAAACTAGACGGAATGAGCTTGCTGAGCTCACTTACAGTAAGATGTGTTTTCCCTGACCAGAAATGGTGTCCATTAACACAACGACACAAAAGTGGGCTTTAACTATGGGCTTGTAGCCAAAACATGGCATCATTCCTGCAGCAGACTGTGTCCTCATCCTAAAAAGTGTTTTTAAAGTGCTATCACTTCTAACATCATAAAAATTTAAATTAGACAAAGGCTACACTCCTCAGGGTGTGACTTTATGTGATATGCTTTATGTATTCTTGAATGTTGTCACAGTTAAAAGTATTCAGCAAGAAAGACATACATAGAAAAATATATCTGAATAATGGCAGTTTTATCATGGGCGAGATAGGGAATCACTCTTTTGGGTGTCTAAAAATCAAAGCAGGGATATTTTGTAGTTTTCTTCATCATATAGTCATCTCTTGTTTGCTAACTGAATGTGAACAGAATCACAGAATATACTTAGTTGGAAGGGACCCACAAGGATCATCAAGTCCAACTCTTAGCCCTGCACAGGACCATCCCTAAGAGTCACACTATCTGTCTGCGAGTACCTCATAGTCTGGATTTAGCTAAGTTTTACCTCTAGGTGTCTTAAAATAAGAACACACACCATTGGAATGAGTGTAGAGGGTGAGAGGAAGAGTCAAACTGGATTTGATTCTGCTTGGAGAGCTTCAAAGGGGATATCTCACAGCCTGCCGGAGCAGGACAAGAAGGTTTGATCCTTCTCCCAGTTATTCTCTCAGACTCTATCTATTTGCAGCTCAGGGGATTTCCTGAACCAAATTCAGTTTCTACATTTTTTGTAACTTTCATGGATTTTCTTCCATCTTTTCTGCTGTTTGTCTCATTTTCCCTTGATCCCAGGTAAAACTTCAATATTCGCAAGGTCTTGTCAGTGGTTATCCAAGCTCTGCTAGGCACTGCATGAAGGAAAAACAACTTAAGGACATTTAACTGTTAAGCTCACTTGATCCTTCTTGCACAACAAAAATATACAGAGGAAGTATTGTTTCATGACGTAAATTTGTCATAGGAGTAAGTATGATTCACTAAATGATTTATTTTGTAATTGTCCTAGGTCAAACTAACATGTACTTCCCAGCAGTCTCATATTTGTATGGTCTGTAAATTGTCTTTTAATCCTATTAATAGGATTAATATGTGTGTTCATGTACATGTGTGTAGGTGGATACATATCCCCGTTTGTAGAGATAAAACCCTATTACAACTAAAAGCAGTTGTCAAGAACTAACAGTTACAGTGTGTATGGTTTACAAAGTCCACTTATGCTACATTCATCATTACAACATTGCAACTGACAGTTTACCATATCAGTGAAAATTTGTGTAGTTCAAAAGTGCTCTTTATTATTAAAGCTCTGAGATGCCATTTGAAAAGAAATGTGCATAGCAGTATATATCTTATTTTTCTTACAAATTTCATTACTCTGTCTCCTCCAGCTCAAGCAGAGAAAGGCTAAAATGATGTGCAGAAAGTAGCCCAGTTTGTGTCGAAGTTCTCCTGCTGTTTTTGTTAGTAAATGCATGAAATTGTCAATATGAGATTAAAAAAGTAATGCATTTAACTTTTTGACCCTTTTAACCCTTTTCTTCCCTTGCACAAACTCTGAAATCAGGCCAGAGTTTATAGCAGGTATTTTGTACAACTTTGTCACTGATGTGTAATTCTTTTGTTCTGTGTATCATACTGGGGTCAAGACACAAGAATTTTCATGCTTTCTATATGCAGAGAGTCCTCCCATTGGCTTTTGCAGGTTGTTCTGGCAAGTCTTATACCTGATGTAATACCAAATAGGTTTGGTTCTTTTTGTTTATGTTAAGTATTATCAGTGAACTTCATAAAATCAGGAGAAGCAAACTCTACATCGAGATTTAAAGCTTTTATGCTGTTTTCATTTGTGCCATGTACAGAAATTGATCTTGCGCATGCAGTTTATGAGGCAACTTCATCTTTTTTTTTAATGGGGAAATCAGCCCAGGGTACTACTTGGAGGTTTTCAGAACAGCATTAGAGAGTGGAATCAATATCAGAGATGACTGGTGTTCTTGTCGCCTATTTTGAGAAAAGACAAAAAAATTCTAAAACCATTCCTTGTAGTTCTGGATTTCTTGGGAGACAGTATGTTGTTCCAGTATGTTGTTCCAGTCTGGAGAAATACAATCAATGCTTAAATTGAAAAGATCTCCCAGAAGCTCTCTATTCCAAGTCTATTTGAAAAAAAAAATAACCTATGTGAATGTCTCAGTTTTGTTTCAAATCCAAAACTGAGACAGGTTATTCCCAAGGCTCACAGGTGTATGAAGATAAACATGGAATCACTTCAAAGAGCCCTATCTCGATCAAAACTAGTATTGTTTGGGGTAAACTGAGCAAAACCACAATCCTTTAATTTGCTAAAAGAGCAAAAGATCTGGCATAAAACATTATTTAGCAGGGATCTGAGAAATACCTGAGGGTAGGGGTATCCACTTGTTCTATCTGGATTTTTACAAGCAAGATGAGTGCTTTTATTTTCCAGAGATACAATTCAAAGTTAAACTGAAGCTAAGGGAACTTGCATCAGATCTTATTAAAAAAAAGACAAGAAAGCAAAAAAGTTTTGCATACCATAATATCAATCTTAACTAAAAAAACATAACATGACTTGTTGAATCTTGTAATTTTTCTCCTTCAAATTTCTCCATGCAGCTCTATAAGCAGATGTGCAATTATCAGTTGGGTACCTACAATTATACTTTTTGCGGTATATGTCATTTTCAGGCATGCAGGTCTTCAGATTGTGATGTAGTCGTGCAAACTCTGTCTCAGTAAAGTCCTAAAGACATTACACCTTTGCTTATTTGCTTGAATTTAGACATAATTTTAATTTGGGACCTCCTTTTGTTTCATCTGATCTGTTGTATCTGCTGACATATATGTAAATAGCCGTAGGACAAGCACAAAGTGAGTTGGATGTTATGCTGATGTAGGGCAGGCCAGTTTACATTCACCAGGCTTTTTGCAGAGTTTAAATGTTTTGCTCTGGCCATAGCAATCTTTACTGATCATTGGGGGCAAAAAAGGATGTCTAAATGCTGCCACTGGCAAGCAGAGTTTTATCAAGAAGGATCCATTGGAAGCAGGCCTGCTAAAGTCACACACAGATGAGTGTCTTCCTCTGCTAGAATAAGCAGTAATCCTCAACTAGGGAAAAAAAAAAATTTAATTAGTTACAAGTCATCAAGCCATAAAATGAAAGTTCCAACAATTTTATTGCAAGGTCCTTGATTATGAATGTAAGATAAAGCAAGACTATGGGAAGGAATTAATCACAGTATAAAGTCAGAGCATGGGGATTTAGAATTTCAAATGTTTTAAAAATTAAAGTTTTCTGTCAAAATTCCCCCAAAAAGATAGGAGTTAGAATTTTCGCTAGTGAAAATCAAACTTTCTGATGCTTTAAGTAACACAAACAGTGATTAAATTCAACTAGACAGGAAAATATTATTAGTGCAGGGAAACATATTATCTGTAGTTTAGGAGCTCTGCTTCAGCACGTATTCTAGGTTTATGTTCACCTATGTACAAATGTAAGTAGTGGCACACAAAAATAGCAAGGGTGTTCAATCCCCAAAACTGGTTAAAATGCAATGAAACTGGAGCCACTAGGTGCTCATTTTCCTAATTAAAAAAAAAAAAAAAATATTATCCCATTGTACTTACTATCTCATTTGGACCTATTTTCAAAGATTAAAGATGATTACCCAGAGGGTAATGTTCATAAATTATAGTCCCACCTAGCAAGATATACTTGGTTTTCCAAAACAGGTAATGATCACTAAGGAAAATTGGATTGGTAAAAATACTTACTGTCCATAATATGCCTGAAAGGAAAGTTATAAATAATTCTTTCCAAAATATAAATAAAAATACTTAAATCAACCAGAAACGGGAGATTTAATCAATTAAATTTTTCAGCATGGGTAAACATGGGTGTCCAAATTGCCCTTATAATTGACCTTTTAAAAGAAGTAATGAATGACTACCCAGGCAAACACCAGGATCTGAAACAGGTGATAATTATGTCTGCATGTTTTGAAACACAGATATCTGTGCTTAAAAATATTCTCGGAGTAAAACGTAGCAAAGACAACTAAAAAGTTCAAAATTAAGGGGAAAAACGTGCTTTCTCAAAATTTATATCATGCTATAAGGTTTCCACTCTTGTATGTGTATGTTTATACACGACTTTATATTATGTGACTCTACAGGTCTGTAATGTTTCAAATACAAGCTTTTAATCACAATTTTTCAAAAACAAATGTACAAAGTTCACCGAAGCTCAGGCAGAGTGAGGGGAGGTCCAGGGAGTGAGAGCCATCCTTACGGGCGGTTCCTGAGTCCAGGATCACCCAAGCAGCAGCCTTGTGATCCAGAAGCCTTCAGCAGATAACTGGGAGAGGAGGGGGCAGTGCCAGGAGTGACTGAGGGGAATTTAAATGGTTCCAGGAAGCAAGGTCAAGTGACATGGGAATAGTATAGAGATTCTGTTTCCAACTGTAGAGAGAAAATTTGTATGGCCAAGGCTCAGCAGGAGTTGAAATTGGCCAGAAATGTGGGGGAGTTTTTTTAAATGCATTAATGGCAATAGACATTATAGAAATATCATCAGCCTGTTACAGAATGAGGATGGTCACCTCACAAACAGGGTCAGAGACAAGGCAGAGGTATTTAATACTCTCTTTGCCTCTGTCTTCAACACAGGGGGGTCTCGGTGCCCTGAGCTGGAGAACCAGGACTGCAAGAATGATCAACTCCCAGTAAACCCTGAAATTGTGTGCGTTGCTCACAATTGTCTACCACTCCAGCTGGATTCCTACAATTCTATGGGGCTTGGTGAAATCATCCCAGAATCCTATACAAGCTTGCTGATATCATCACAAAACCTTTCTCAATGACTTTTGAATGGTCTTGGTAATTCAGAGAGGGGCCAGTTGACTGGAAGCTGGAGAACATTGTCCCAGTTTTCAAGAAAGGCAGGAAGCAGGACCCTGGAAACTACAGGCCTGTCAGTCTCACTTCAGTACCTGGTAAAGCTATGGAGAAGATTATTCTGGGAGGAATTGAAAAGCACTTGAAAGACAACACAGTCATCAGTCACAGCCAGAACAGCTTCTTGAGAAGAAAATCCTACTTATCAAACCTGATTTCCTTTTATGACAAGGTAACCCACCTAGCTCATCAAGAGAAGCCAGATGATGTAATCTTTTGGGATTTCAGTAAAGCTTTCAGTACTGTCTCTCACAGGATCCTTTTGGACAAAAAGCTGGATAAAAATCATGTGGTGGGCAAGCAACTGGTTCACGGGTCGAGCACAGAGGGTAACAGTGAATGGGGGAATATAAGTGGTGACCCATCACTAGTGGGGTTCCACAGGGCTCAATCTTAGGCCCTGTGCTCTTCAATACCTTCATAAATTACTCAGACGCAGGACTGGAAGGGATACTGAACAAGTATGCAAAACTGGGAGGAGCAGTTGACTCCCTTGAAGGCAGGGAGGCCCTGCAGAGAGACCTTGACAAATTAGAGAACTGGGCAACCACCAACCATAGGAAGTTCAGCAACGGAAGTGCCGGATTCTGCACCTGGGATGGGGCAACCCTGGAGGTTAGAAAGCAGTACCATAGAAAGGGACCTGGGGGTCCTGGTCAGTGTCAAGTTGAATATAAGTCAGCAGTGTCCTGGCAGCCAGGAGGGCCAACCGTGTCCTGGGGGGCATCAGGCAAAGCATCACCAGACAGTCGAAGGAGGGGATTGTCCCACTCTGCTCTGCACTGGGGCGGCCTCACCTTGAATACTGTGTGCAGTTTTGGGCACTGCAATATAAGAAAGATATTAAGCTATTAGAGAGCATCCAATGATGCAGTGAAGATGGCGAAGGGCCTTGAGGGGAAGCTGTATGAGAAGCACCTGAGGTCACTTGGTCTGTTCAGGCTGGACAAGAGGAAACTGAGGATAGACCTCATCACAGTTTGTAACTTCTTTGTGCGGGGAAGAGGAGGCACAGGCACTGATCTCTTCTCTGTGGTGACTGGTGACAGGACCCAAGGGAATGGCCTGAAGTTGTGTCAGAGAATGTTTTGGTTGGATATTAGAAAAAAGTTCTTCATCCAGAGAGTGGTTGGGCACTGGAACAGGCTTCCCAGGGAAGTGGTAACAGCACCAAGCCTGACAGAGTTGAAGAAGCATATGGGTGATACCCTCAGGCACATGGTGTGACTCTTGGGGATGGTCCTGTGCAGGGCTAAGAGTTGGACTTGATGATTCTTGTGGGTCCCGTCCAACTCAGCATGTTCTGTGATTCTATGAAGTATATGAGGTCACAGTAAATCAGTGGATCTCTTCTGATCAACACAAGTCCAAAATTTGTCTCATACTAATTTTTTTATGCAGCTGGTAATTTCCATGTTCAAATATCATCTGCCATTTCAAATTATTCTTTGGTAGTCAGGCAGTTGTTCCAACTTTTATTTTTTTGTTAAACATGATACCACATGTAATACACAAATATTTTTCTCAACTGATAAATTAGTTCTTCTTAGTATTTACCAACTGATATTTTGAGTCTAAGGCAAGTAAAGGCAAGTACAAGTTTAGAATTCTGTTTTTTCTTTTTAAAAGTGAAGACCAGTAACCAAGGTGCAGGCAATGCTTTATAGAAAGTCTTGAAATTACAGTCTCTACCTAATAATCACATGGTCAAAATCCTAAAGCAGGTATTGTTTTCCTTCATTTCTCTGAATAGAGAAAACTTAATGAAATGAAGAACAAATTGCATGATTTAGCTTTTGCATAATGAGCTACTTGTTTCCTTGTGATCTGAAAAAAAGGATCTCCTAAATTGAGCAAGTACCGATCAGTAATGCAGACCCACTACATACTTCTCAGACGGTAGACAAAAGGTCAAACCGTAGTCCATTACATACCATCTGTTTCTTGGTAGTGCTCTTCCATTGCTGTTGGAGAAGACGTTCTATTTAAAAATGAATGGGCCTTTAGAATGTGATAAAACATCTTTAAGTTTGCAGATTCTGAATGTAACCATGTCTGTAGACATTGCAACAGATTTCTGAACTCTCATTCCAGATTTATAGGAACATAAATAAAAAGAATTTTCAGCCTATTGACTCCTACTTTATTCTATCCATTCAAATATTACAAGTTTAACAATAATAGTTCCACATTTACTTTTTTGGGGAAAAAATGTAACATGAACATCCTCATTTCTTTATACACCGGGTGCTCAGCTGAATTGATTGATAGAACTCAGCTGAAATTAGAGGGGCTTAAGTAGTTAACACAACTAAGCATCTGGCTCCCGGTCTCCACCTTGTTAAAGTTTTTTGATTTTTTTTTTTTCCCTTTCTGATAATGAGTTGACATTAATTTTCTGTGTCTTGACAGGTCAGAAGCACTCATGCAAATGACTTGTGTGTAAACACACCTGACTGTGTATCGGTGCGGAACACTCAGGGCCATTTGCAACAGGGAAAGAAAGAGAGTGAGAAAGTTGGGGGGGGGAGGGGGAGGAATACTAAAATGCTGGCTGATCTTATTTAGTGATTGATAGCTCTGCTTTTATCAGTGCGGTGGGAACTGTCAGAGTGGCCTGAGCTGAACACAGCTGCTGGCTCTGCACTCCTTGAGCAGCCTCGGCTGCTGCCCTTCGGGCGAGCCAGGTGGTTGTGGATCTTTGCTGGGATCTTTGCTGGAACTCACCAACTCTGGCTTCAGATGTGGGCCACTCTTGCAGACTTCTCAAGGGACATATACGATTAGCTCCTAGAAAATCTCCAAAACAACACCTGAAAAATTATGCCTGCCATAAGTACTTGGTGATTAAAAAGAGAAAGGTGGGAAAAACCAGCACAAAACAACAGCAAACCCAAACCAATACAAGCTGTTAGGGAAGAAGTGTTTAGAAAAGCTTGGCTGTAATTGTGCAGGTGCAGAGGTTGGGTAGATGCCAGGTCATGCTGATGCCACAGGGTTTACATTAACATTTGTCAGGATTGAGCAGTTTCTAAAGAAGAAAAAAAAAAAAAAACAAACACACCAATGTTTTTAGTATCAGTCAGCTGGCAACGACTTTCAAAGTTTACAGTAAAATTCTTGGTGTGGAGCACTGTCACTGAAATCCCACCTCAGCAGAAAGGAGACTTGCAGGTTATAGCCCTTTCTTGTTCATGAGTGTGCTGTCAGACAGTAGCAGTATGACTTCTGAACTAAAGAAAGCAGATATTATATTCTGACAGTATCAGAAGAGGATTTTTAAGAAATAAAAGTCATAAACCAATCTCCCCTGAAGACAAGGAAGAAAGTCTTTCTAACTTTGCTGGAGCAGACCTGAGGCCCTAGGGAATTAAGACTGAAAATAAGGTCTCCATAGCATAAACTTCTGTGTCTTCATCTCTATTAATTATCAAACAGGCATCCAGAATCTTTTGTTTTGTTCATTTGGTGCAGCCAAGGGGAGGTACAGTTTGGATCCCCAGAGGAAAGCCAACCTGTAGTAAAAAAAAAACAATCTGGAAAGGGTTGTACCAACATGATGGTTAAACCACATTTGTCCAAAAAGGACGCAAAAGGGGACCACCACATTGTCACAAACATGGGTAATTGACTTGTAGAATTATTGTGAATCTTGTAATGGAAGAGACTTCAGAGAAGTTCACAGAAGTTTTTTAAGCCAGATCATACACCTAATGACTAACATTTTTGCAGATATTTATGCAACTTGGTTTTAAGTCTGTTTTCTTCCCTAGCTGGGCAGACTATGGTTTTCAAAATGTATAAAAGCCAAAGCCATTTTTTTTATTCCTTGATGAAAAATGGTCATTTTCTTTCATTCAGAGCAAGTAGCCTTTATTTTATTACTTAGTAACAGAAAGTGGATTTTATTTATTTAATTGTGATTGTTACTAGTTACTTTCACAATTGATTGTCTAAAATAAAAGCATAGTTCAGAAAGTGGGGCATCTGCAGCATCCTAATTTAACATATAGAATCACAAGTTACATGTGATGCTGAAACCTGCCAGACTCCCTGCAGTTCCTGCTTTTATTTCTGGCAGCTGCAAATCAAGATGCCTATAGTTGCAGAAAAAGATTCTTTGTAGACCTTATCAACTATGGGAACTAGCTGATTCATCAAAAATGTCTTTCAGATTGGTGAGAAAAATCTAATTGTGAAAATACTTCAATATTTGCTGTAATATTGTGCAGTGGCTTCACTACATTTTAGCATCATTATTTAGTAATGAAATCTGTCTTCTGCCCTCCTACCAGAACACAATTTCTGTTTTCCCCTCTCATTATCAAGAGCATGGGTTTGTTTGCCACAACTACTCAGCCCTGCCTCTGAAGAAAAGTAGCAGAAAAGGATTTCTCCCTCTAGCTCAACGGCTCAGTGTGGAGGCAGAGAGCTCAATGTCTCAGAGAGCAACTTTGCTGTCTTCAATATCCCCGCTATTTGCAGTGATTGCCTGCAACAAATCCTTTGCCTCACGTGCTTAACTGAACAACTGAAGTGCTGCCTAGACACGTATCCCCCAAGAAGTAGAGACATGGCACCTAGACATCAACGAAGTACCCAAAAGCTAGGAGGAGATTACTCCTCTGTGGTACGAACATTCATCCCATTTTATACATGAGGAAGTCACAGAGAAGTCAAAGGTATATCGACCACTAAAGAGCCTGGTGGCACCCTCTGAGCCCTGACATCCTCCCCCTGAATCTTAAATATCAAAATGGCATTGAAATCATACTCCTTTTTCAGTCTTATCTGCATTAAAATGATTCATACTCTTTTAATATGGTTTTTATTCACAGGATGACTTAGACCACAGAATTGACATAACTGTTATTGTAAGGCCATATAAAAAGGTAGTGATTTTTCCTTCAGTTTCTTGTGAAGGATGAGGAAAACAAAGCACAGCTTTCTTCTTCATGTAAGTCTTTGTTGTCCAGCCCTATGATGGCTGTACCTATCTGGGAGACAGAGAAATCAGAAAAAATTAGATTCCACCATTAGAATGATGAAGTGTGGAGTGGAGTGGCCTAGGATGGTTTTCTTTCTATTAATTACTTCCTAAGGTTTTATTTTCAGAAAAGGTAGGGAGGCAAGGTCACAACAAAAGGGAAGAATTTACAGACCGAGTGCCATTAATAGACTGCAGAACCCATGGTGACAGCATGCTGAAACAGCCAAAATGCAACCAGCATTCCAAGGAAGACTGGTCCTTTCTTTTTTAGGGATAAAGTTTAGCATATTGTATGCTCTACTTACATGTTGTCTCATGCTGACACAAGGAGTGCTGGAATCAGATGACGCCAGGCACAAAAACTAAGGCTGAGATCAAATCGTCACTTAGCAGGTTATCTTTGAACTTCTCATAATGGAGTTTCTTACTTCAAAACACTCAGTAATTTAAGGGAGAATAAGGTTGCAGCAACCCTGTGGGAGATGGTTTGGTCACTGGAGATCAAAAAATTAATTTTGCAGTCATTTTATTACCAGTGCCTAACTACCACAGAAGTAAATGAAGAGCTCTTCCTTAACTAAAACCTATGTGCTATTCAGTGGGTATCTGATTTTTATTATAATCATAGCTTCACACGCATATGTAAGGTCTTTCTTTTGTTACTCTGCACTCCTGCTTACAATTCTTTCCTGTTTTCTGCCTATTACAAAGATAATAGAGACTGATATCTTAATGCAATACACAGAATAAAATTTCACAGAGTTGGTAAAGGACAGCATATATTTCCACCTTTGTAGTTCAGTTACTTGTTTAATAATGTTGTCCAGTTAGTGCAATTAACATTCAGTGTTTCCAGCAAGGCTCTCTATCTTTCCTGGAATATGAAAAGTGAAGTATAACTGGTGGTCTGGGGGCCTCCAACACGATTTTCATTCATCAAATTTATCAATTTACTTTTAGTCATAAGTCATAATTACAAGACACAAAACCTAATTGTGCAGTGCTGGCAGTTCCAACTTTCTAATAAGGTCCTGGTAATTCTGTCTCTGATATATAATTTGTTTGTTTAATTTTACTTTAATCTTCCATGCAGTTATGCAGATATTTATATCACAGACAATCTAACTTACCAATCTTTCAAAAGATGTTGAAAAATCTTAGAAAACAAATCTGATGAGATGTTAATGAGTGGTGTATAAATCTTTCTAACTAAGAACTCCAGCAAAAGATAAGTTTGAGAAAGTAGTCTACATCTTAATTTGATTTTCTTCACATTCAAAAGAACAATACGCATATATCTTTTCAAGGCTTCCAAGTAATCAGGAAAATGCTGCCTTTGATATCTTTTTAAGGCTTCCAAATAAAGAGGAAAGTCCTGGCTTTGTGTGCAAATAATAGTTTGTAAACATATTCTACTTAAAGCCACAGTTTGAAAGGTGCTCTCGAACAACACTAATTTATCCTGAATGACACCATGATTCAACAGTATAATCTCTGTCGACCAGCCATAGTCAGCTACAGAAGAAGCTACAGAATATCCTACAATAAGAGCTTGTGAGACCACCATCTTCCATGGAATGTCTCCTCCTCTTATCTAGTAACTAATGGTCATCGTATATCATGAACAATAATCCTGACCCTCATTACTGAGAATTAAAGTTGAAAGGATGTTGTAACAAATATTCCCTGGTTTGCGTGCCCAAAACAGACATAAAACCCCTTTACTTTTCCAGAACTTTCAATGTAACGACTTCATTGATATTAATTTTCATGTTGGTGAAGATATTTGATACAATTTAAATATTTTTAAACTCTTTGAGAGATTAAAATACAGAAAATACAGTTATAATAAGATTCATTAATACTGTTCCTGGCAAAACAGCTATTTCCATACACAGCAGCTCACATTCTGTGGCAGAAAAGAAATCGTGGTAAACACAGGCTGCTTTTGTTACTTGGAAAATCACATACCTCTTCCTGATCTCTTACAAGCTGTTAGCTACAGCTGGCCATGATAACAAGCCCTTAAAAATCACAATGCCCTTTAACATCTAAATTGCCATTGCAACATTTCTACTAAATGCTCAGCATGACTGGTGATGTTTCAGAAGCATGCACACAGCTGGTGCCGAATAAAACAAAAAAGTAGTAATTTGTAAAGTTCACGTCCTAGTCCAAACAGTCGGATAAAATGTTCTACAAGGATTTAATCCTATGCAACAAATGGTTACAATTAGTATTTTGGGGGATTACATTTAAATGTTTCCATTTTATTTAGTGCTGTTTTAAATATCTCTTTATTTTTGTATTTAGCTGGACATGTTTCAAAAGTCATTTGTTATGACCCCCTGTTCTGTGGCAATTCTTTTGTCTAATGCATTAGTGGAATAGCACTGTCTAAAAGTGATGTAAAACAGGCCAGTACAGCCAGCAAGCAAGGCTGCTGGAAGTCACTGTAGTGACCTGAAGAATATTTGCAAAAGAGTAGTACATTCAGTATCTAGAGCTAAATTAATGGGGAAACCACACTATTGTGTTCACATCTTTACCCTTTTTGTTCCCCCTTCGAACTCCCCCTCAGTCTGACTCCATCTGTGGATCATTTGAAATGCAGTGGTTTTGGAGTAGCTGGGTTAAGTTGAACAATATGTAAAAGATCATATTGTTTTAATTCAAGCTGTAAAATTTCTGGTATTTATCCTCAGAGTATTCTGATGATGGGATGGTGCACTGCCCAGTGAGCCAGCACTACAGAAGCCCAGTGACTTCAGTTGGACTTCACGAGGGTGCAGCTACCCAGAGCATGGTCATGACTATTATACCGCTATATAAATCACAATACTTGTGATAAAGGATGTCTCTACTGAAGATAAGGCATTCCCATACTTTTGGGTAAGGTTCAGGATACCACAAGAAAGCATTCTCATATTTCTCTGTCTGTTCCCTAAGAAAATGAAAAAAAAAAAAAAATCTTTCAGATTTCCACAGGAAAAGAAAAAGTAATGAATAAAACTAAAGAAACAAGAGGGAAGAAAAATCTTCCAGAGTTTTTCAGTCTGGAAATTGAAACAAGCAAAACATTGTTAAAATGATTAGTATTAGGTTACCTTCAGCAACCAGTTAGGTAACAACACATCATTGATATAACATGTTTCATAACAGGAGTTTACTTCAATAAACATTACAGAGAAACTGCAAACTGTAACAGATTAAAAAGAAGAATGTGTTTCCTTAAACACTGTGTCAAGCTGTGGAGGGGTCAAATTTGAACACAGTCTTTCAAAATTGGGTACTAATTATACTACTTTTTGCTGATTTGAAGAGATGCCTTGTAAGAAAATAATCATATTCTGCTCTTCAAGGTAAGTAGAGCTAATTAGAAAGGTATTGGTATTTAAATAAAGAAACAAGCAAATCTCTTGGGGTTTTGTTTGTTTGTGCTTTTTCTCTTCATTTTTATTTTTTAAATTCACTGCAGATTTTTAGGATCCAAAGAAAAAGAACAAAAAAGCAGTTGTACAAAAAAAAATCTTTTCTAATATTGAATCATTTTGATGAAGCAAAAAGATACATAAAATATTTGAAGCATATAGGGCTGTTTTCCTTTTAGAATAGTTCTTATAAAGGTTGGGTTTTAAAGCAACTTGAGTTCCAATTAGGATTATCAAATCTTTTTATTAATTATAATTGGATCCTGTGTTTTCAATGTGGTACATCATCCTTGAGCTGGAAATCAGATTTAGTGAAATAAAGCCATATAAAGAATATCACTACACCAAGTAGTTACCTTCTAAGTAATTATTGTTGCAAAAGGAAAATACATTAGTACAACCCATACTTGTCACTTTGTATTCCGAGGTGCTCAAGTTTAAGACACACAAAACAACAGGGATAATTTGTAAGGTTTCCCAGAGAGTGCCTGGTTATTCTCAACATACTTTTGCAGAGCTTTCTCTACACCTTGAGGCAGAATAACACAAAACAAAAACTTCAAATTAAATTTTGTAATGGTAGATAGATATTTCTCTATATAAATATATATGATCTATGTGTTTTATTTCCTAGAATGAGTATTATTTCAAAGAGAAAGAGAACATCAGGCAGCATAAATGTCATGTGGAGTGGAGAGATATGAGGTTTAGAAGAAATCCACAGAATCAAATATATTTGTTTCAGGTGTATTTGAATTAGTTTGGGATATAATCACCTCAGTGCATAACAAATCCTTGTGTTTCTTTGTACTGGAAGTGCAGCAGGTGTGATTGAATATTCCACAATTCAGGGTAAAGCTGATAACTCTTTACCCATGAATTTCTGCTGAAAAGACAGGAATTGCAGATTCTCATCTAAATGTCAGTTTGGAATACAGTTACCCAATTTCTGTTTGTACTTAAAAAAAGCAACTTATGTTTTGGAACTAAAATTCTTACCCAGCATGTGCAGCTCTCCAAACTCCTTCCCCAACACAGTAAGGGGATCATGAAAGCCCACAATTTTCAGGAGCTGTCAGAGACCTTGACTGAAACTCTCTTTCAGGTACTGCGTGGCTCTGTGCAGTCAGGGAAAACTTGGTACCCAATTTAAATGAGATAATCCAAAGAAAGAAGTTACAGTGGTATGGTGTACAATCATTTGAGACACATTTTCACTGATCTCTAGCAAAATTACAAGACTACCTGTAAGGTATCAATTCAACAAAACAGACCAGACCATCTACATGGCTTTTGTACAAAAAACACTGAAATTCTCTTTTGCAATTCCCTAGCACATATGCATCCATATAAGGAGATAACCTATGTATTTTTGGCTTAAACTGTGATACATCTTTAGTGATGGTTCAGGGCAAGAGAAGGATGGAACTTAGAGGAAAACTCTAGTTTTAATTTCTGTCTCTTCTTCCACATACACATTTCTTACCTGAAGTCCACTGTGAAATTTCTGTCTCTTCTTCCACATACACATTTCTTACCTGAAGTCCACTGTTTGTGAAATGAGAGTAGAAGTCATCTTGCAAAGTACTTCGAGTCTGTGAATAAGAAGGACTGTTAGAGCTGGGAGCTCCTTTGTAGGTTCCCAAGCACAACAACAATGACTGCAGGTAGTCTCTGTTCTGCGTATTCAACCCTCTGGAGTTCTTCTCCTTTAGGCTGTTAATTAGTCTCATTTGTGACAGCTCAGGCATTGCCAAATTTATTGGAGGGGAGAAGAAGTCTCATTTCTAGAAAACTACGCTAGTGTTGTTGAAACATCCTCCTAATCATCACCAAATCCAGGGTTCAATGTTGGATATAAGTCTGCATTGCTGCCAGTCCTTGTTACAGAAGTGTCTATTGCTCAGGGTTCCCCTAGCTACCACCAAGACTTTTGAAGGAGGAAGTATCTGGTAATTATTAACAATCTATACAGCACTCCATTGTAAACAAAAAGATGGCTTGTGCCTTCCAATTACCGTAACTAAGTGCACAATTTCCTAAATGATCTTGTCATGTTTGGATACAAAAGAAAAGAAGGACTCAGAGACAAATATTCTCTTAAGTTCAAAAGCAACTGGAAAGTGAAAAGATTAATGGTTTAATTTAAGTGAAAACCAATTTGTTAAAGTCACACTTAAAATCCAACCGTTCCGATTGTGTCTTAAACTTAGAAGATTTTCCCATTCTGAGACCTTTGTTTGTATTCCTATCAGCATTTTTTATCTCCTGCTCCCCTTCTCTTTATCCCTCCCCACTTAATCTGTGTAATGCTTGTTTGCAAAAGCTGTGACCTTACGGAATTATTTGTTTTTGTGGATCTGTGACCATGACTGATAACTTCACTGCTTGGGATCAAACGTATGTGATTATTTTACGAAGCTATAGTGAATCGTCTGTTTAGTGACATCATTAACCTAGCTCCTTCATCACCTGGAAAATTGTTCATGTCTACTGACACCTAATACTTTGGATTCCTCTTCCCCTGGCATTTTGAAGCAAGAAACCTTGGAGAAAATCTGTGCAGATCTATCTTAAAATGCCATGTAGCAAGGAAACACTGAATGTGGTCCCTTGGACACTGATGGCCAAAAGATTATTTCCCAGTATTGGTTCCCAAAAATACCGTGTAAAGGACCTGAAAGAAACCTGTTTTGGTTTTTGACTTGTTTTTTGTCACAACAGTTGCTTACTCCTGAGTTTTTATCGCTGAACTCTTCAGAGTAGGGTTCATTCTGTTGTACCACCAAGGCATTGTAAAGGCATTCTAAACCAAAAAGGTTTTCAGTTTTTCTTTGTACATTCTGATGATACTCCAGAGCTCTTATGCTGCTCTAAGATATTTTCTAACCTCATTATCTTCTAGTTTAGATCAGTGTTCTGGCCAACTGTCAGATGGTTGTGAATGCTATTGCTAATGAACTGTAAACTGTTCAGGGAATAAAATGTTGGCTTCACATTTAGCATACAGATTTGGAGATTTTATATACAGGATAAGAATGGTGTTATGTCTCTTTTTTTTTTTTTAAAATGTTTACAGGTGTTAAAACTCAATAATATTATCCATAACACATCTGAAACAATTGCGTCCTTCCAAGGATATATTTCAAAGGACAAAGAAGGGACCATAATTCACAACAAATAAGCACTCTTTCTGAGCGCAGCTCAGTTAAAGCTACGACTTCATTTATAATGCATTATAATGCACCCAGCTGATACAGTTCTCCTTGAAATTTTGACTTGCAACATGAAGTACAATTCCTAGGAAAAAAACAACCTAGGCATAATTCTGCTTGCTCATGAAACCCCTTTAAAATTAATATTATTACAGTTGCATAGCTGATATGGCAATTATCTCCAATTAGATTGTTTCAGATTGAGTTTTAAAGAGTGTGTTTTCTTTGGATTTTATTGTACCAAAATTGTGTACTGTAAGACTAAAGTGATGAAAAAATTGAATGTTATTTTATAGAACTTCTGAAGTTTAGTTTTGTGTAACATTACTGGAAAAGAACATCACTAGATGCAATACTGAATCCTGATGGATTGCATCTTGAGAGACATCTTCATGGAAGTAGGATTCAAGGGACTAATAATCAGATTGGCAATATGTTAAGTAGTTGTAGAGTGCCTAAATCCCAAACAGCATTGAATTTTGTTGACCTCATTGCTATGTGTACATATTCTCACAATACTCATGTTAGTTTCCAACTACACTAGTTAGACAGATAAGAGTTACAAAGAGATTGTTTTCAGTAGATGTGTTACGTCTCTTATATGTACAAAAAACATGTAGTGAAGTGCTACCAAAAGGGAAAACATATGACTCCTCTCCTGTCTGCCAAGAATAGAACAATAAGTAATGGGCTTAAATTTCAGAAAAAGAGTTGTAAGTTACCAATTAGGAAGAAGATTTTACTTATTGATTATAGAATCATAGAATTGTAGAATTGTTAAAGTTGAAAAAGTCAAACACTGGAGCAGCTTATTTAGGAATACTGTGGAATTCCCTTTTTGAAAGGGTCTAAATGGTGCTAGCTAAACTTCTGCCAAATATGGTTAATATGCATTCTTTCCGTCTTTGGACAGGGCATTGAGTCACATGAATTCATGGGATTTAATAATACATAGTAATTTTTTGCTAGTGAAATAGTTTCTGCTAACATAAAACAGTATATATTTGTGCTAACAATCCAGTAATTCATGTTTTAATTCATCAGCTCATCTTGATAAAACAGAAGAATGTGGCAGCAAGTGTAGTCTATATCACATATCCACATTTAGCTAGACATCCCTGTGCTTTCCTAGGAAGAAATGTCTCATTTCTGCAAGAATTGGTACATTACACTGATCATAAAATGGGGACTTAGGTTGCAAGGGACTTGAAAAATCATCTAGTTCCAACCCCCTGCTGTGGTAAGGAACACCTTCCATTAGACCAGGCTGTTCATATGGACCAGGGAATGAGATGCTGGAAAGCAGTGCCATGGAAAGGGACCTGAGGGTCCTGGTGGATGGCAAGTTAAATATGAATCAGCAGTGCCCTGGCAGCCGGGAGGGCCAACCGTGTCCTGGGGGGCATCAGGCAAAGCATCACCAGCCGGTCAAGGGAGGGGATTGTCCCGCTCTGCTCTGCACTGGGGCAGCCTCACCTTGAATATTGTGTGCAGTTTTGGGCACTGCAATGTAAGAAAGATATGAAGCTATTAGAGAGCATCCAACGATGCAGTGAATGATGGTGAAGGGTCTTGAGGGGAAGCTGTGTGAGGAGTTGCTGAGTTCACTTGATCTGTTTAGCCTGGAGGAGACTGAGGGGAGACCTCATTGCAGTCTACAGCTTCCTTGTGAGGAAGGTGAGGGGCAGGCACCAATCTTTTCTCTCTGGTAATCAGTGACAGGAGTCAAGGGAATGGCCTGAAGTTGTGACAGGGGAAGTATAAGTTGGATATTAGAAAAAGGTTCTTCACCCAGAGGGTGGTTGGGTGCTAGAAGAGGCTCTCCAGTGTGCAACCGGCACCAAGTCTGACAGAGTTGAAGAAGCGTTTGAATGACACTCTCAGGCACATGGTGTGATTCTTGGGGTGGCCTGTGCAGAGCCAGAAGTTGGACTTTAATGACCTTTCTGGGTCCCTTCCAACTCAGAATATAGTGTGATTCTGTAAAGATCCCAAAAATTTAGTCTTCAGTTGGCCTGGTTCTAGATCCTGAGCTCAGCCAATATCCATCATATTAATCTAGGAAAAAAAAAAACAAACCACAACAGTTGGGTTTTATTTGTTTGTTTGGTTTTTTATTTGTTTGTTTTTTAACACAGAAAATTCCTCTGGTCAGAAGCTTTTCTCCCCTTTCAAACTCTTCAGGGTCTTTTTTTTAATCTCACCAGTTCTAAAACACATGTGGTGAGAGAAATCAAACACAAGTATGTAAAAATACATAAAAATTTTAACTGAAGTCAGAACTTAATGTGATGTGTAATGTAGAACCTTATACTGCACCTCAGCATGACACAATTTGAGTCAAAGTTGTTGTCTCTTGGAGTTTCATTGCCTCTTTCATTTTCCCTTTTTTTCTTTTAGGCAGTTCTTTATGGACATGTTGTTTTTTAAGTTTTATATATTGCGTCTGCACACTTGCCTGTTTACTAGATGATAACAAGGAAGAGAGAAGAGGGACCAATAACGGAAAATAATGATGGGAGGGGGAGGATTATTAAATACTCTTGAACCTCCAGAGGCAACATATTTCTATCGCTACCTCTGGCACTAAAAGTAGTTGGCATGAGAACAACTGTCTCTTTTACTCTTCTTTAGTGCAAGGAGACAAAGTTATTGGTAAAATTTGTACTACCCAAGCAAATTCTCAGAAAAAGGATTGTTTCACTAATTGTCATATCTGTACTGCACAGACTTCTTCCTTATGTGCTTTTCAAATTAGCAACACGAAGCATATTAAACTGATTAATAGCTGTGTGAATTCAGGATCAAGCTAGCTGGAAACAATGACTTGTACTTGTATTTCTAAAATTATGGGACATTGAATAATACTGGCAAAATACAAGACCATATTTGAAATCAGTTGGGAGTTAATCAAAATTTAAATGAAATTGCTATCATATAAAATTATACTAATGTGATCCAGTGCAATGTTATGTCTTTTTTTTCTCTTAGTATAAGCTTTTTGACCTAACCTTGACCTTGGAGTATCCTAGGGTATAGGACCTCCAAAGAAATTTTTGTCCCAAATCTGAGCAGGACTAGCTAACACAATCCCAGAGGTGTATGGTGTCAACCAAGGCAGGGAAATCTGAGAATGTGGGAAAGAGGACACGAGGTGTGATAGTATTTTGACTTACCAGGAATCACTACAGCCCTGATGATTGTGAGGAATTAAGGCTCCCAGAATACAGTGGCAGTACAAATGCCATCTGTCCTGTTTCTGGGTTGAATCACTTGCATGCAATTTTTTATATGCGAAACATATTTTGGAGTATAGTAATAATTACAATAAATGATCTAAGCTGCTCATAGCTTTGTGTAAAGATGGAAGTATGAAGAAATGTTATGGTTTCAACACAGAAGACTTGAACTCAGGAGATTTTTCCTTTTCTATATACTCTGTGTATGACTTATATTATCTTGACTTGTATTATCTTCCTGCAAATACTTGTGTCTTGGTTTGAACATCTACATAGCAATCCATATTTTTCCAGCAGTCTACTAATGCATCAAATTAACTGTAGACTTAAAATTTTACATGGTTAGCACTGTAATTTCATTCTGTGCCTCACTTACTACAGAATATTACATACTTCAGTGTAAGGAAAGGACTGATCTTTGCCTTCTCCTTTTTTGAGTTTGTACCTCAGGTGGGGTTAATCTGACAGAACATCTGCATGGAGCTGCAAGAGGAGTGTTGTGTAACAGGATGAACACAGATGCCCGTGTGGTCTCTGACCATGGTTCAGCACAGCAACTTCACCATTTCTGAAGGAGATTGGGAAAAATGTGTGAAACAGGAGTGAAGAAAACATGAGGTGCCCCAGCTGTAAGCAAGACTATGAGGAAATGGACCAAGTCCAAGTTTTGCTGGCCCTCTGTGCTCCAGTGAGTTGTTGAAGATTAAATGAGCAGTGGATAAACTTGCTTTTTCTCCTTGCAGGCAGCACTACTACTCTTAGGCCTTATGGATGGTATTCATCTTGCCCAACTTTAGAGCTGACAGCACAGATGTCTACAAGTACTCAACATAGCCTCTTTTTATAATTCATAGAGGGCACCTTGGGGAGCATTTATCTAATTCTAAAGTAGGCATCTAAAATAGGCCAGAGAAATCATGTCTCAGAAGTATAATATCCAGCATTTACTGTATTTGAATTTGATCTATCATATCCATGCTCAGTATGCTATACAATCATTTGTGCATTTATAAGTATCTTCATTGCCTGTGTCATCCTGAGGAAGGGTCTTAAAAAGATTTGCAGTCATAAGGAAGAAGAACAGATGGTATAACAGCTTCATCTGGCAATGACTAACATATACATATGAGGCCTGCTCAGGACTGATGCCTTTCTCCTCTAAGTAATTGAACAGCTTCTTAATAGGACAGCTGGAAGGACTGCTGAGCCCACTCCCATTCTTCTCAACATGGTGGCCTGGATCTGAAACAGAACAGAGGAGCTGAGTTTCCTGGCATGACCAATTTTTGCTCACAAAATTAAACACCAACAAGGAGAAAAGAAGTAGGATTTTATTCAAAACATAAAATTTGTTTCTCTGTTCCTTTTGCTTAGTACAGAAAATTCTAAGGTTTGTACACCCATGAGGCAGGAACAAATCAGAAATTGAGTTGCTAGTGATGGAGAGAGAAGATAGACAGGAATACTCAGTTATCAGATAAAGAACAGATCTCGCAGTGTCTGAAGAAAGTCATTCCCTTGTAGGTGCCAGAGGTTAATCCAGAAAGCTATTTTGACAGAAAACACCAGTAAACCATTTCAGAAAGGATCTTGGTACTGATCAAGGTGTATAGATAATACTGAGAATGGGTGCAAGGACTGAAGTTTTCCACGTATGCAGAACCTGGAATGTTCTTTGACTTCAATACTGTTATACAGACAGCAAGTGAGCTCTAAAAAGAGGCTCCCTATATGACTCAAAGTCAGTCAGTTCAAGCTGGGAGCTAAGTTCTCAAGAAGTAGACAAAGGGCAGAGGAGGGGTGGTTTCATTTGTGCAGATCTAGGGTAGAAGTCTTCATTTAAGTACCTATGCTGTTATCTTTTTGGCAGAAAAGAAGCCCCAGGAGCTAAAAAATGCTGAGAGATGTTCCTGTGAAGGAGCATAAACTATAAAATCTAATGAACAGATACGGACAAATTACATTTAGAAGACCACTTTTGGAAACTTAGATTCAATGACTTTTTTAATAGAAGAAAAAAATACAACAACGAAGGTTTTTATCAAACTAAAAGAAAAATTAATAGTCTGGAAAAAGAAACTGAGAAGGCAAGATCTTCCATGAAATTGTCACATATTGAAGAGAAACTTAGCTCAGCTCAAACACCAGTTGAAAATTAGGAGTGAGGGGCACAAAAGGGGAAGAGTTTTCAACTCACATAAAATAACAAAAAAAAAAAAAGACAAAACAAAACTCTTTTAACTACTACTCCTAAACTATTTAAAGGGCATTTCTGTATAAGGTTCTCCAAAGGCTAAGATAAAAAATACAAATATCCTGTCCAGTGGAAGTACCAATTAGTTATATCAGATATTTCTTGAAACAGCCACTTACAGAAACTGGAAGTGGTCAAAGTTTTTTAACAGATCCTCATTGTAATCACTGTTCCAGTATTCATATGTTGTCCTTTATACCTTATTATGTATTTATCATGTGCCTTAGCAATTTATGCACAAGGGCAATTTCATCAGATGTGTTTGAAGTGCTCTGAAAGAAAAGATATACTTTTAAAACAAAAAATTCCAGAATGTTTGTTGTTTTGTTTTAGTTTGGCTGCTTTTTTCAAGTCTTACCAGTCAACAATCCATTTAATCTTCTTCATTGTGAAGTCTCACATAAAAATATGGTGTAGGCCTGCAGGGAAAAATGAAAGAAATATAAGGTATGAGAATATCCTCAATCAGTACTGCTTCTGAGCATGAGTTGTCATGAAACCAAACTCCACTTGCTGGATCACTAGGCCTGCCTGATTGAAAGACCAAAGTAACATGGACTCTACTGCAGATATTTGCTCAGCCATCAGTCTTTTACAATCACCAGCCTGCCTGATTTGTAACCTTCTGACTTTCCTCTAGCTAAGGCAGACAATACCACAGCCCCCCCAGTGAACAGCAAAGACCGGAGGAAACTATTCTATATCTTAGATATTATATTATATATCATAGAGCCATCACGATTCCTACTCTCCACCTGCTGTGTTCACCTAACTATGCTCTGGCTTTCCCAAGGTCACAAAGCTTGACAAAGCATGTTTAAACCACTTTATGAAAGGAAAGTGTTTCCCCACAGGGGCTTTCTAGATGTGGGTTAATTTGCTTCTGAGATGATCACAAATACTCTTTCCCATCCAGCTTCCCTGAGTGTGAGATATTTATAATCTTAGCGTGTGTACCCTTAGGGAGAAACACTGCCAAGTTTTGCAGCTAAACCATTAGGCCATATATCTGAAGTGTATGGTACCTCACCCTGAACCAAATGGTAAGGGGTCTGATGATCAGAGAGCTGAGAGACAGAAGGTGCAATGATATATTTGAGCACCAGGGATCAGATGCTTGACAGTGACAAGATAAAAATCAGAAACAAGTTTCCCTGTGGGTCCTGGCATTTTCTGGACATAAAGGTGACACACAGTCAGCCCAGGCTTGGGAGTATGGATTTATATAGTGCAGAAAAACACATCTGCTGGATGTGTAGCCCTCTTGCTTTGGATTAATCATTGGCAGGGGAGGGAGGAGGGAGAGGGAAGGAGAGATATTTGTTGTCCCCAGGTGATTCTTTTAATGAAAGATTGTTTTGCCACTGGAGACTAAGGAGAGTTAGAACAATTCCCAGATTTATCCTAAAACCTAACTTCACCCAGGTAGCCCATATGTGAGCTGGAAAAAAATCCACACACAAAGAATGGCAATGTAAAAACAAAACAAAACAAAACCAAAACAAAAAACAAACAAACAAACAAACAAACCAAACCCAAACAAACAAAAAACCCAAAAACAAAAACAAAAAAACCCCAACCAAACAACAACAACAAAAAAACCACACCAACCAAAAACCAGGATAAAGCTCTCTTCTTTATCAGGTCCATGCAAACTGAATGAAGATTTGGCATGAATGATAAATACTGAAAAAAGGTATTCTTCCAGAGCAGAGTGCAGAGCTCAATAAGCAAACAAACATGGTTTTTCCTCTTTGTCCTATCATGAGAACAAAAAAGTTTTTTCTCTATGTCCTATCTCTTGTGACTGAATACCTGTACATTGTTTCAAATTTTCTAGTTTTTATCCAGAGACAGATCTACCTAAAAACTATTAAATTTTCATAGAATACAAATAGACATCTTTAACTTTCAAGTAGAGAAAACTCAAAATGAGTAGGCAAAAGACAATGAAAAAAAAAGGGGGGTTTTAATTCTCCCACTGTAAACAGTCTCCCACTGCCTACTCTGTCTGCTGGGAAGGTCCACATTGCAGGACTTTTGGATAATATGTTGATTGTCTGAGTAATAGAAAACTCAGTGATTCCGTCATGGTCATTAGGAAGTTGGTTTTCTGTGCCAAGGTCCAGCTCCTTGTACCAATCTTCTCTCAGTAACTCCTCTGTCTGGGTTACAAGCTCCAAGTTGCTTCTATGACTCCTTACTGATTGCCAGTGCATCCCACAGCCTTTTGTGGAATCAGGCCCACTAACTACAAAGGGAAGGAACAATTCCCCTCCTTTCACTGTCCCATTCATTCTCTTCTTGAACCATAAATTATATCCTGAAGAAAAAGCCCATAAAACATAGCAAATAGGTTTGTGGAAAACTCTCTCAATAGCCTTCAATATGCAATTATTTCCTTCTGTGTCCTCATTCAGCAGTATTGATGGCCACGAACCTGAAAAAAACATCTGCACCAGAACACCCCCCAAATTTATACAAGCTAAAACATTTACACAGTGCTAGCCCTTCTCTATTTACTGAATACATAAAGTCAAATGTCCCCAGACTTCAAGGAAGTTTGCATTTGCAGACAAACTTTATGGCTTATATCCAGCTCTGATTAGCATCCAGACTTTCTGTGTTGGGATCTCACAGATGATGTGTAGCAAAAGCACCATTGAGATATTGCTTCTTCCTCACTTTCTCCAAGTATTTTTGGTTGTCTTTATATGTCATCACAGCTGGCCACTTTCCTTATGGTTCTGGAGGCAGATATACCTTGGAGGCAGATGTACATTCAGACTGCTTGGCAGCTGAGGGTGTATTGCTGGAGCCAGGAGAACGAGATTGGAAGGTGAGATAAACATATGTTTTTATCTCTCAAATAAAGATTGGCTTCTGTTGTACCTTAGCTGTGAAACTTAGAGCCTTCAAAGGGCCTTAAAGCTACGAATTTATAAGAAAGGGAGGCTTTTTTTCTCTAGATAAAACATCGTCGGTCACTTTCTACCATTTTTAGTACTTACTATAAATCAAACAGAACTGTGAAACTTGTTTTTATCACTCAACACAATGACCATTTGGGACATGTTATAGACATGAATTTTGATCAAGAGTTATTGATCAATGATAGAGAAAGCGATTAGTAGCCCTAGAGCATACATAACAACTGTGTAGGAAGGTCCTAGAGAGTGTGTAGGAATAGCACAGACATTTTTTCATAAATCTCCAGAGTGACTTTGGAAAAGTCACAGACTGAAATTAGTGCTCTGCAAAGGTCAATGTGTGCTTTTCCATTAATTAAAATAAAGCAAAGAATGAAGCTTTAATCTTGTAACAATTGTGTTTCTCTGTATAAACCTGAAGTCAAATAATTTACCGTTATCAAAAAGATTCTTTAACATGTGTTTTAAGACTCTTGAAGTGGGACCAACTCTATCTATATATAACATGTAACTCATACACTGTACATAGGGTCCTTTGCATCTATTTCATAACCTAAACATACACACACACTTCTCTTTACAGTCAAGGTGATGTAAGAGCTTTGTCTTTAAATGTTTTCCTTCTACAGTACTAAAAATACTTTATTTAGAAGGGTGTATCAGTTGCTCAGCATATGTAGGTAAAATGTATTTTGACCAACTTCTAAATCTAAATAAAAGTATTGAGTTGCATTCTTTCTCTTCTCGATATATTTCTTCGGCAAAAAATGTTGCTTTTGCTCCTGTTTTGAATCAGTTGAGCTTTTGAAGCCCAAAGACATCTTTAAAAATAAATTTAAAAGATTTTTATACTTCTGAATACTCCAATACTGTTTAAATGGCTGTGGTTGTATTGCTAAAACTGAAATAAGACTTAATGGTATAAAAAATCAAAACAGGATAAGCCAGTTCACTGTGAATAAAGAATGTTAAATCCACAGGTAAATAAAGTTTTATCCCTTTTAGGTCCAAAACCATCAATGTAGTCAACCACTTTTAGCATTAATCATACAAGTACTTTCATTGATTTCCATTGAACTATTCTAAATCTGAAGCTCTTTGTTAATGACTGAAATTACTGATTTGCAGGAACATATGGAACTGTCAGGATCTGTAAATATTCTCTTTTCCCTTGCACAGGAACAAAAAAAGAGAGTCAGACAAAAGGACAATGGACACATTGGACAAGCAATGCCAAGAAAGCTCTAATTCTTATAAATGTCACTATACTCTTCACTTAAAGTTTACAAAGCTGTTACTGATTGGGTGTAACAAATATGATACAAAAGATGGATTCTTACATGTTGTTTTTACATGACAAATATTACTTGAGTAGCTGAGTGGCTATCATTCAAAATGTGAAATGGCAAAGTAGAGCACAGTCCTCCAAGAATTACTTACTTACAAGTTGGTGAGCACCTGTCTGAAAAACTCTCCTAAGAAAATTCACTTACAAAGTCAAAAAATTGTGAATGGCATATCACCTACTGTAGATTTTCTCCCTGCACTTACAAAAAGGAAGTTTTTGTACAGTGTTTTTTTGTTATAATACTGACCAACTTTGTCTTTGCCAAGAAAAATCCTGTAAGAGAAGCACTGCATATGAAAGGTGTTGTGCTGGGTGTTTAGAATTTCTTGTGTTAGAAAACACATCTACTTTTATCTAGGCTGTACAGTCTTTAGAGCAACTCTGCTCAGGGTTTGCCACAAATAAGTTTGTGTCCCAGGGTTTAGAAAATCATACCAACCTACAAAAACACCATTTCTTGGTTCTTGAAGCAGTAAAGTGTGCCTTAAGGCTTTACAGAATAATGGGTTTAGAAATTAAGGTTCAGCCTCAAGCATTATTGTCCTTGATAAAACAGCAGGAGGTAAGGACTGCAGGCAAAATTATCATAGCCTGAAGCCAACCCAGCTGCAACAAGAGAGGGAGGCAGAAGCCAGACAACCCGACAGAACGATAAGCCAGCAGCAGGACAGCAGTACGAAAAGCTGAACCCAGCCAAAACTGGAACCACTGGAACCATCAGCAATTGAGTCTGGGGTTATAGTAAGGCATTGTTTGATTTGTAAAGAAAAGACAACATAACTAGGACTTTTTTTAATCACTAGGAACTGAACACTGCAAAGAACTACAAGAGCCATTCCCCACTAACATTCAATGAGGAAATGAAAAAGACTTGCAAATAACAACAGCAGCAAGCTGTGTGATAAGAACATGACTAAGTTACAAGTTCAAGTAATCCAAAGTTTGGATCAAAAGCACTCAGAAATTTGCCCATATTTTTCTAATCCCTTGGGTGCGTACGTTGTGAGCTGACCATTATTTACATCCTCGTTATTCTCAGGATTGGAACCCTTCCTCACTGAAGTGCACAAAATGGATGACGTTCACTGAGCAAATGTTTAATTTTGCCAAGAAATGTTTTTCCTGACCTCATTCCTCTGTTCTTCAAGATAGCCTAATTGGTTTGGCAAAGCTTTTTAAAAAAATACACAAGTGAAAACAAGCAGCAAACCAGTCAGAGGCAGGTGTCCAGCCTGTGAAAGCATAGTTGAACCAGTTCAAGTTTTTCAAACTTATTAGTAATTTTTAGATGTTTGTTATAATGGGCAACAAAGAGTAAAAGTAATAGGTAACATTAGCAGCCACATCTAAAACAAATTCTCTTGTTTTCATTAGGCAACCTACTATAAGTTCAAAGATACATGTATATAACTCCTATTTCAATTTATTTTTTTTTTATAAAGATCATATTTATATCAGAACTGCATGCAACACCATTTTTGCTCATGCTAGTGTAGGACCTTGGAGTGGGGGAATACTGTGAAGACTTCAAATGCTTCCTTCTGTTTGGAATCCAATAGCATAAAAAATTCTAATATTTAATCTTTGACTGGATAACGAGATCCTACACTGTTTGTAATTGCTACAAATATTGGGGATTTTGCCAAAGTTTATTGGCATGCATTAATTTTCCCATAGAAAATACGGGAATATTGTGAAATCTCTATATTATCAAAAAATGGCAGCATAGAAAATTAAATGTCAAGTGATTAGTTACCAATAGCAGGTAGAGTGCTGTTTTAGTAAATTTTCTGATCATGCATCTCTTGCATAAATATTATATCTCAATATAATTTTGTTGTTGCTACTGTATTCTTTGTCCTCTTTCACTTTCTTTCAGCCAGTTACCCTTCCTGCCTTTCTGTCTCCCTCTTTGTTTGTAGCCACCAACCTTGTTATCATCCAGTTCACAGTAGTTTACTGGTTTACTTGTGTCCAAAGCCCAGAACTCATAAATGTGATTTTGCATTGCTGTTAAAATGCCTAATGTAATTCTTCCAGCCACATATCTCACCCAAATAGACTTCTCTGGGTCTGCCCTGAGCAACATTTTTATCTTAAATTTCAATTCCTTGCCTCTCTTCTGGCATGAGTGGAAATAGACACCCTATGTCTCATCTACAGTGAGCTTCCAACTGTTTTAACTCATATTACTGAAGACTTGGAAATGCAACTTCTGGATGTTCAAATGAGATGTACACACAATGTAAAAATTCTAAATTTCTGTGAATGTCTAATAATGACGGATTTTATTTGAGTTACACGGAAATAAATTTGTGAAGTTAATAAAATCAGTTGAGGACTTGTTTCACACAAATCAGTTTTTCAATACATATACAACTGAGGAATATTTGATTTTACTACTTGTCTTGAAGTATTTTTCAAGTCATTTCTTTGTAATAAAGAGCCTATAAGCCGTGCTTTTATGTAACTTTTTTTTCCCCCACAGTTACACTATTAGTAAAGAAAACATTGAGCTAATTATAAGAAAATTTTATAAACCAAAATTCAGCCTTTTAAAATCACAACTCTCTCTGTGCAAAGAAAACTTGTTGTGGAAATAAAAAATTAAAATCTTGGGTGTGCATTCCAACTTGAAACAAAGTGACGGATTCAGGTGTCAGATACCTGGGATGAATAAATATTTTACTTTTACACTTTTAAAAGTCATGCTTTTGGCAAAATCCACACAAGGATTTATTTGAATTTTTCTGAAAGAGGATATCATGTCAAAACCAAGTCATGGTAAATATTACTAACAATAAATACTTGTTCTTGAAGCTGTAGAATTTATCATTAGTGATACTTTTGTTGTGTCCCTGTGTTTTGTTATACAGGTTGGGGCAAAACACTGTGTGATCTGCGGCTCTTTTAGACTTCTTATCTAAGCAATAGAAGAAGACAAAAGCAAGAATTCCTTCCCTGCACTGACTGTCTCCCCAGTGATGACAGAGAAGTGACTTGGCCAACTGGCTTAGTGTAGGCATGTCATTTTTGGTAGAAAAAGTATAATAAGATGATTGCCATTTCTGACACTTTCAAGAAACCTATCTGGAACCTTACACCTGAAATTCTTCTTTCGCCACACTTGGAAATGTGATGTTCCACATCACCCACACAGTTCAGTTTTCCCTGAATTGTGGCAGATTTTACCTACAGCCCATCATTTTCCTGTAGAAATGGAGAAAAATACAAGTGGATACAGAATAAAGGAGTACAGGAAAGCTGAGCCGTTTGATGCACTTGCAGCTAGATGCCTTCAGTGGTCAAAACTAGGAAGAATTTTTTCTAGAAAGTCCTGTAACATGAAGAACTGAGAGAAAATAGGAAGAACTAAGAACTAGGAAAATCAGCTGTTCTGGTCTCAGCAGAACTAATAAACCTTTGTTTCCATAGGATCTTTACCCCTGGAAACCTCTGCACCCCCCACCTCAGGAGCAGCCTCTTCCAAGGCTTTCTGTGATAAACCCAGGGGGTCCAGGAGAGCAAGCACTGTGGAGCAGTGTACTGAGCTACCTGCATGGGCACCAATCAGCCAATTTATACATACCGGTGGACTCTTGGGCTATCACCCACAGAATGGGTGAAAACTGTCTTGTTCTGCGTAGCTTTCCCTTAGTGAGAAAGGACAATCTCTTAATTTTCTTTATTACCCATCCAGGGATTTTCACAGGGTTTCTATGAGTTTAGTTACCTCTTAGGTTTCTGTGCCCTTTCAAATATGCTTGAAAATAGACTTAGCAATCTACTCTGACAGTTGACCATGTCTTCAAAATAAACTAAGATGTCATCGTAAGTACGATGTGGTGGCAATACCAGGAAATGGAAATAGCCCAGAGTGAACATAGATAGCAAAGCTGTGAAGCAGTGTGGTATCAGGAAATATATCTCTTTTTTATGAACTGTACAGTGAAACTGTAGGTGTTCTTCAAAGCTGGGTAAAGTCACTGGGTAGCAGAAATACTGCCTTTGACCATGAGTCAGTTCAGGTCTGCTCTCTGTCTAAACTGAATCTAACCCCTAATGTCACACACCAACATTATGCCTAAATCTGCTAGGCATGTTTTCCCTAATAATTAGTCTTCTCTGGCTTACATTCAATCAATATTGATGGAAATGAGCATATGTGGTTTTATTTTTGGTTAAACAAAAAATCAAAAACATTGTAGAAAATCAAATATTTCCCTGACAGAAAACCAAGTGCAACAGCTCCCCATTCTTTCTCTACAATTTTTTTTTTAGTGAAACAATGCCTGGGAGATAACAGAATGCCATACCATTTTCCAATTTTACCAATGCACACAAAAATAATGAGAGCTCCTTTGAGCTCCAATCCATACCTGAACACCAGAAATGTCCATAAAAATACATGGAAAGGTATTCCTATTTATTAAAGACTGAAATAATAATTTTGAAATATACATTTTCATTTTATTATGTCAGCAGCTCTTATTTCTAGCAGAATTGTGCATCAATTTGTCCTTAACTTTTCATTTAAATTTCTTTCCTACTTTGTAAAGGAAAAAACTTTTCTGCCATTTTTTTGTCTGTGCATTAAAAATTTAGAGACCAATGGTATTTTCAGAGTCACAATTAGAAACTTAATTATCCACAGCACTTACAATGCCTTTGCATGTCATGGTTTGACAACACAGAAAACCCAGGTGATGTTTTAGAGAAGAACTCTGGAAGTGTTGGCAGCCCTACAATAACCCATCAGGTGTCTGTGGTTGGCCATCATTGGATAAGCAGCATTCTTTATTAACTTGTCTGAGCATGAAAAGGTGTTATGAAATACCACAAAATTAGCTTCATGAAACACAGGGCAGTCTCTGATGATGTTTCATTTAATTTGAAATAATTTTAAATCATAATTTTTGACAGAATAATTCTGCTCTTTAGAAATTAATTTTCGAATGATAGCCTTTTAAAACTAGAAAACCTATTTTGGTATTCAAAGAGATTTCATTTCCTCCTAACAATAAAGACTTTATTTAAAAAGAAACATATTATTTCTGCTTCCACATATTGTTGTATCTTCCATTTAGAGAAGAGCATCTTTTACGAAACTTCCTTCGAAGACTCAATAGACTATTGCCAAGATGTTAGATCATATTACTGACTTCATGCAATTACATGCCCTAAAAACATGTTGATTGCAAAGTAATCAAACTGCTTTCACCAATTTCTATTTCTTGAATTTTACACCATGAAAAGGTTGGTTTGTACACCATTAGAGTGTAATGAGTTTTAAATGTAAAACCAGCTTATAGCAATGGAATTGGATCAAACTAACTTTAGGGGGGGGAAAGGGACTTTCCTGAAGATATGTTTCTCTAAATTACTGTTGGGGATCCAGGGGTAGTGAAAAGAGACGTTTTTCTGGCAGAGCTGGTCTTCCCAAAGAGGCAGATTTGAGAGATCATTCAAATGCAATGTTAACCAATTAAGATGGTGCACATATGAACTTAAAAGTCAACCTGTGTAGAGTAAACGTTTAAACAGGACTTGGAAAAAGAGAAAATAGGAATTGTCAATGCACCAGGTGGTTGGTACACTGTCAGCTCCAGTGAGATGTCCATCCTACCAAATACTGTAGACAGAAGGGGACCTTCAGCGTCCAGTTGTTTTTGTTCCAGGACTTGGTATGAGTCAGGTTGAGACACTCCTCCACGAAGAGAAATAATGGAAAGCTTTCTAAGATTTTGCAGAATTAGGTTCTTGGAATGTTACAGAAAACCATGCACAAAATGAATTTTCTTCACTCAGAGGTTAAGTTTGTGACCAGGTAAGGCATTGACAGTAGTAGATGGCTACAAAAATAAACTCAGTGTGTGACCTGTTATATCCATTTCAGAAACTGAAAGAACACAGCAGGTTCTAAAAGATTATTATGCACTGTCTACAGGACTGAGCTCAAGTGCAAAGCTACATTAAAACTTTTAAGTCCTCCTTTGAACCATCAGCACAAGGTATTTTTGTTTGAAAAGATGAACTGATATGGGTGGCTATGAGTGACCTGCTTGATTTTATGCAAAAGAGTTGTGGTCAAGTGTTCTCAATTTACCCCTCATAAAAAATGGGATTTTTTTAAAAGTTATTTTGTTTTTATACTGCTATAATAATTTCACAATCCATTCAGGAATAGAGGTCTACCAACCTGACTAATAAATTAAAATTTACTAGGCAATAAGTCAGAAGAGTTGATTATCTGTCTCTTCCAACTCTCAAGCACCTGGGTTCTCAGGGATCTCAAAAATATCACATCCGAAGGTAGGAAGGAAGGAAGGAAGGAAGGAAGGAAGGAAGGAAGGAAGGAAAGAAAGAAAGAAGGAAGGAAGGAAGGAAGGAAGGAAGGAAGGAAGGAAGGAAGGAAGGAAGGAAAAGGTTTATTTCCCAGAATTCATTTAACTGAGTGAAGAGCAAAATCCTGACCCCATAAAATTTGATGATGAAGTGATAGACCCCATTACCTTCAGCAGTGTTCTTAACAAATTTTTAACTGTTGATTCAGACCAGTTCTTACTGTGAACATTCAGAAGCCAAATCAGGTTCCATACCCTTTTTTTTTTTTTTTTTGCATTTCCCTCATTTAATATGACTATTTAATGTAAATAAAATATTTAATTTTTCATTATTTTTTCTTACTTTACTTAATGATTTTGAGTGAGTGTATGATTAGTGATTCTGAGTATGTGCTGTGGAAAGATGGCCTTGTCCTTTTTCTGTCTTTCTTTCAATAAAACTTCATTTTTTGTAAAAATTATTTTGAGTTAATATTTTTCCAACATTTTAGAATATTTATTCCAGATACTTACAAAAAAAAAAAGCTTTTAGTTCTAAACCACACAAATCTATTATTCATTGTTATAAACATTAAACAACTTTGCCTAGCTACCAACTGCTCCTCGGCACAGCTGTCAATATGGCCAATAGCCTTATTCAAGGCCATTAAAATAAAAAAGCACCTATTTTCTGCTACAAGCTACCACCTTCCCCCCAAGATGATACGTAAAATGGACATGGAGTACCATTTACAGGATTAATATTACCCAGTGTTTACAGCTAATGGATTTGTGTTACTTCTTCATTTTACAAGGCCTCTTTTCATCTTTTAATTTATCCTCAGGTCTGCTGCTTTATTTTTGTTCCATCAACCTCATAAAAGCCATTATCTTTCCATTAGCAAACCTGCTAAATAACTCTTCATATGCTCTTTGATCTGTCCAGCAGCCGTTCGCATTCTTTGCAGTGAGTTTTTCAATTACACTCAAGAATTTTAAAATACAAGTTTGCTGAGAGCTACTTCACACACTGTGGTACATTTAATTAACATAGGATGGAAGAAAGATTTGCAACCATGTTCCTGCTCTTTGCTACCATAACAACTCCTGGTTTTCTTCTCTTTTATGCAAATCAGATCACAGATATTTATGTCAGTGAAAATGCTTTAAAAAATTTTACACAATATTGGACCAAATGCATTTCTCAAAATCTCAGTGAAAATAGTTATGCTTTATTTTTGCATTTGGTGGTTTATAAGAAAAACTCTTTCTGGATACCAGGTCTTGAAGGTGTTTTCTGAGGGAGTTTGCTTGATTTCACAAGTCACATTCCTTTTATTTATTCCTTTCTTTTAATATTATTCTGACTAGAAAATGTGGACTGTAACTTCTTTCTGAAAATATATTTATTTTGTACCAATTGTGTGACCACAGTGTTGTGTAGCTGTACTCAACAAAGGTTTAGAAAAGAATTCTTAAGGATCAACTTGTACATTACAATATACCAGTATTATTTTAGCCCTGAACTGCCCCCTGGGTTATGAAACAAACTACTGAAAATAAACTTTCTTTTGTGTCACTCATTTCAGACATCAAAACCTTATTTTCCATGGTAGTTTGCAAAGAGGTCATGCTATGACTCTGTTCTGCAGAGACATTTAGTGACACAGAAATGAATGTATCAGAGGATACCTTATTTTTCTCCTTGATGGCTTCATGCCAGGAGATGAGAATGTTCAGTGGAGTTGGAATGTCTTTCTCAGAAACTAAGATTCTTCTGTCTAATAAGACCAAAAATCACACTTTTAGTGACACAGATTATCTGGCATCCTAATTTTGGAAAACAGAGAGATGCCCTTAGAGACTTCAAAATGCTGAACAGTTTCTTTAAGCTCTTTCTTTAACTGCAAAAGATCCCTGATACATACTGGATTTCTAGAGGAACAGCTAGAAATCTCTCATCTGACCAGCAGTTTGTTGTTTTTCATGAGTTTTATCATGATTCTTCTTTTATCTGGAAAATAGTGACAAATACCGCACTTTTATTCTCAGAGGGAACAACATTCTGCCATGCTCGTTTCTTCAAGCAGTCTTATAGAGGCAGTAGAAGAAAGAGGAAGGGAACTTGTAAGGATGTGTGCTCATGACTATAAATAGCTGATCAGGGACTGCAATGTATGGAGGAAGTCCAAACTCTCTGTGGAAGAGCATGAAGGAAAATTGGGCCACATGTGGCATTTTGGTAGAGCTTTTAGGATTGCAGTAAGCTGTCATTAGAGAGTAAAGCACCAGTGCACATGATCTGCAGACTTAAGTTTGATTTTCACAGCTGATATATTACTGTTACACATTTCAGATCACTTATCCATACTAAGTTCAAGATGTTTTCTTGAGGAGTAGAGTGATATGATTCCCCTTTCATAGTTTTCCAAGAATTTTTTCCTTATTTGTGACACTGAATTAAAATGCAGTGAATGCTACTTTATGATAATGAGTTTATTTCCTGTGTGGTCCACTACATATTTTGTGTTTGTCTGCTACTCTAATTTCTCATGTAGAGATGTAAAAGAGAAAATTGGTAAAGGCCACAGTCTGCCATGTGGGTTATTCTGTCTCTAGTGATGTCCAAGTATTACTTCTGTTCAAGGCAGTTTGCTCTGATCCTGTTAAATACTAAAAACAATTCAGAACAGAGATCAATTTTTGATCAGTGATATTTGGGCCAAAAAGTGCCTCAATCCAGTTCTCATCTTGACACTAACCATAGCTGGTGGTAAATTAACTTCTATATTAAAATAGTCCCATTACACTTAGTACTTGAATATACATCCTTGATGGCAATAGCTTTCTGGGCCCATGCACTTCACTGCTTCTAAAAGAAACTTCACTTTACCGCTGCCAAATCAGGAGAAATCATGTCAGTCATGTTTGGCAAACCACTGAATTGTTAGAAGTGTTGAAAGTAACATCCATGACTTGAACCACCCCAGCTACAACTCAACAGAGCTCCCTATAACTGATATCAGAAGTGCAGCCCATTAATATGGAACAACATGACAGTTGAATAATAAGCATTTTGAACTTTCTTGTGACCTTTTCTGCCTCAGACATGATTGCTTTTCTGAGATAAAGCTGCCAAAAATTGTTTATGAGCGAGTATTCTTCAACCTTTCTGTCATTTCACTTTACCATTAGCTCAATTTACCAAAGGAGTTACAGTCCATCATCCAATTCACGTGGGAGGTGCTGATACAGAACTTACTCTTTTGGTTTTGTTTTTGTTTTTGGTTTTGGGCTTTTTTGTGTTTGTTTTTTTTTTTTTTTCCTTCAGGATGTATTTACTGCCAAATAAATAAATCCCAGAATCGACTTAAAAACAAAAGTGTTTGAAAGTGCTCCATTATCTTGGAGTCTTTTGCTGTGTCTTTCCCTGTTCTGAAAGCAGAGCAAGATCAATCACTCTATCTGTCTTGTCTTTTCAATACCTTGAAACCCCCTAGGGCCCTTCAAAAGGCATACATGTTTTGGTTACATTCACATTGTCATGTTTAGAGTGTCATTTTGGTTTTCACCCTCCACAAAATTTATGTGTGCTATCGCCAGTTTTGATCCATTTTCTCCGAGGTCCACAGGAGCTGCATCAAAACCCTGCTTTGAAGGGTGTGAATGAAATTCTGAAAAGCTAGTGGTAGCATTTCCATTTCTTCTGTTGTTCCAAAGTTCTCTCCTTTGTATTCATGAGGATTTTAGGATGTCCCAATGGTGAGATTTTTTGGGAATTTTTTTTTGCTGTTGTTGTTGTGAAATGGATGGAGTAGAGTAGAGGGTATTGTTTCTGCTGCTAAAACTTTGAGAGATAAGGTGTATTTGCAATCAATAGGCAAGACTTCAATGAAAACCTGCTGTGATAATTGTAAAATCCTCCCATGGTACATGCTAGCTTAATTCTGATCAACAGTAAAAGATTCACTACTCTGTCCTTTTGTATCCAGGTAGAGGCACGTTTTAGTTGCTCACAAAATAAGAAACACCCTTCTTTCATCAGCATCCTTCTTTCAAATACTTCTGGATTTGCTTCAAGAATGAGATTGTTGTACCAACCCTGCATGCTGTATGCTTTTTGTTTGAGCTCTCAGTTCTACACTGAACACTTAACTAAGCAGTAGATCAAAATGTTTACTAATTTTTGTCCTATGGAGATTTCTGAGAATCATTGATGATTCAGGAAAAATATTACTTTGATAGCTATTGAAGGTATCCCTCCCTGGGGTTGCCTAATCTTTTAATAGTTATGTTTGCCATACTAGAATGTTCATGAAAATTCCCTATTCCTTTTTCTAGAAACTACTCTGGTTCATCAAGAAGGAATAAAAGGAGGTATTCTCATTCATACCCGTACAAGACTCATCAGTTAACTACAACTCTCAGAATTCTCACTAGAAAAAACTTGCTTATATTTACTGTGAATTCATGAGCTCATTATGATGCTCTCAGTTTTGTACACAAATAATTAAAAATTTAAATGAAAAGACAAATGATGGACATGGAATGCATTCTTTGCCTTGTTCAGAAGTGAAAATACTGCAAGTTTCTATCATACATGGAATAATTGAAAGAGAGATTTACATCTCTATGCATGTTTGAAAAAAACCCAAACAAGTAGATACGTGAATGAAAGCAAAGAATTATGCAAGTCAGAGTACCTGAGCATTTACTTGTCATCTTAGACACACTGTGAAACTGAAAGCCTTTTCATGATTGCACTCTAAAGAAGGTAAGCTCAGGATTGAGAGTCCATATCATCAGGAGATGGGAAGAAATGAGCAGAACTCTTGTGATGCTATGCAAGAGTGGAGCCAGTGCTGGCCATGGCAGAGGAGGTGAAGTCCCCTGCTTTAACAGAGGTGTATTACTCTTTTCCCAAATACTTTGCTGCTTGTGTTTTGATGTTCCACTGTAATTTTTTAGAAAGCTGCTGAAGTGCGGCTATTTGATATGTTTAGTTAAGAAAGGAGACTTCATTCTGTGCATAGGTTTAAATACATGATGGGCTTTAAGATCAAGCAACTGAGTAGCTGCAGATAAATCAGGTAAAAAACTGCAGCTGGGTGGTGTTGAGTGAGAAATTTGGGTATGGATTCAGAACAGGATTTATTTCAGGAACATCTGTGGGCTTCCATTCAATAGTTGGAAATAAGTAATCATGTAAAAGTGGTTACAAAAGAGTGTTAGTGCAGCAAAAACAAGGAGGAAATATCCAGCCAGACAATGTGACATACTGATTTATAAGTCACTTCGGTGGACTGAGGGTCCAATTTCACTGTTTATTTCATCATATTGCGAGCAGCATCCAGAACAGGCAACTTCACCTGTGTGCTCCACTGACTTCTGCTGTATTTACTCTTATATTCCTTCCCATAAAAAAGTGGCTCATGGATCTTAACCAGCAGAAAAAAAATCTTAGAGAGGTCTTTTCTCTTGGTTTATTTTCTTGAAATAATTCATCTTGGGATCAGAAAAGAACAAGTGATGGCCTCACTGAAGATAGTGGTGGTCGTGGTGAGTCACACCACTTTATAGCCAAAACTATACCCTAATTTTCTGCATTTTTTTGTGTGTGTGATCCCTGATACTCATTACCATTTTTTAAATTGAGACTTATTAATACATTTACAGGAAATATTAATTTTTATCCTTCTTTGTTCCTGGTGTCATAAAGGATATTATAACTATATGATTATTATCCTACATGGTTCCTAAAAGCATTTAACATTGAGAGATTCCTCTGAAATCCAGGTTACTCAGCTACCGCTATTCAGCTCACTGCAGGACACAGGAAAAAGTAAAGGAAAGATGGTAACATTCAAAAAGAGAAATGGTTTCTATAAGCTCAAGCAATTCTATATACAGCTTATACTTCCCTCCTTTAGCACTTTTATAGAGCTTTTTTGCTCTCAACATTTGAACTGTTGCCATAATCTTGTTCCTGTTTTTCACAGCGGGCCTACATAATCCCTCCTGCTGTCTGCAAAGAGTTACCAAATTGGACCCATTACATTGTTCCTGTGCGCAGAATGACACGCAATCAGTAAAAACTCCTTTTGTTTATACCGCTAATAACAGATGTTGCTCTGCTACATCACACATGCTGTTTAATATTATCAAAACAATTATTCATTTATTCATATTTGTGCAGTGTGTGCAAGCTGGCATTACAGATCTTACAGACACGGCCTTCATGAATGTATAAACAAAAATGCATGTCATATATAATAAATTACCCCCATTCTCATCACCATTTTTAATCTTATATCTGAAAATCTGATGATAACTGTTGCTTGCACATGGACAAAAGGGTGACAGACAAAACTCTGGGCATGTGGAAAAGCTACTGAAATAGTGAAGGTGCCCTTGCTACAGGGCCTGTTGTATATATAGGAAAAGAAGTAAGCTTTGCTTTGTCAGGGTCCAGGGACAAGCACTCTGGTGTTAGTTTATGCTTATTCCCTTTATACCCACAGTCCTCCTCCAAAAGAAAAATACAAGGAAGGAAAACAGTTCAAGAGTTGGTTTGATTCCTTTTGATTGAATTAACAAGGGTTCATTTTAATTGAATTAACTAGTGGGATAACAGCATGACTGAATTTTAAAGTATAATTAAAGGATTCATCTTCTACTTAATGACAATGGGATAGAAAATTACCTCAGAACAGACGCTACACAAGTTGGCTGTTTCCACATTATAGATGTGCATTTTCAGGTAACATGGCCATTAAACCTTTTTCTATACATGATACAAGGTTTGGAAAAAAAGGTACCAGTTTAAAGGCAATCTGTTTATGCATTTGTAACCTTCAAATATCTACATTGCTTATGATTAATGCCATCATTTGCTCTCATTAAGATATAGGAGCTCTTGGCTTTTTAAAATAAGTTAATAGAATATTTCTTCAAATAAAATCACTCTTTTTTGCACATACAAATGTAACTTTCCTGAAGCAGTGTGCTTATGTTCCTGACAGTATGTTTGTATTCTAAAGAAGTATTATATTTTCTTCATTTGCTTGGTAGAAATCAGATTTTCATACTAGAGAGGTAAAACAATATTTTCCATTCCCTCTTATTTCAGCATCACTTTCATTGAAAAATGAGATGAACTGATCCTTACAGGCTTATAGTAGTTAAACAGAACTTTAAGAAATTTATCCATGAAGAAAATGGTTTGAAGTGAGCAGAATATGCCCCTCAGGCCTGAAGGTAATAGCTTTTCCTAGAAGTATATTCAGAAAATAATTATCAGGTACCTGATACAATCTTATAGACCTGCAAGCCAGCAGTCAGTAGGTTTATCATTAACCTCCATAGCTGTCTGACCTAGTGCAAGGTGGACAGAGGTGACTAAGGGGAGAACTGAACAATTTCTATCTTTCTGTTTCTTTGGAGTTTGTTTTGCAGAATCTGCATTCTCTATTGAGTGTATTATTGAAAAGAATGGTTTGACTACAGGTTTGTTTTCAGCCTTTTTTTTTTTTTTTTTTCTTTTCACTATGAATGCTTTTTCTTCACTGAGTTGTTCCCTCTTGTGGGATTACTGAGGAGAAACATGATCTATCACACTACGTAAAACCTATGGCTGCTCTAGATCAGTGCCTTTCCTCTGACAGTGACAAGTAAGTCTTAAGGTCTGTAGGTGTCTAGATGGTACCTGGAGTCCTGTGAGACTCTTGTAAGTAAAATATGTGCAGGTATTCTTCACAAGAATGCCAAGGCAGTGTAAGGATTAAAAAACAGTTTATTTTGGATGCAAGGACCTTTTTTATGATGCAGTTTGCATCAGACCTTCAGGGGCAAAAAGGCAATGCCCCTCCTCCTCCAAGGCTTTTTGTATCTTCTCTTACTATGTGAGGTATGTGGGGAGGAAGTGTGGGGGTGTGGAAAGCATTGAAACTACCTTTGAGAAAGAGCCACCACCTAGGCAGAAAGCCTTCCGAGCAAAACGAGTTCTAATTTCCCATTACAAATTCTTCCAGAGATGTATCCATTACTACACTCCATACTGTATTCAAGACAGCATCATGTGGCCAATATGACATAGCATGTCCTGTGGTATCTTAAATTGCACTAGAGGTATATGCATGCTTAAACCCAGATGACTAAATCAAAGACCAAATATCACCGAAAAAAGGAAAACTGAAATGTGGGTGCAAAGAGTTCCAAGTGCTATTATTATGCAATTCATCACATGTTCATCCCAAAAGCTTTCAATTCTGAGTTTCAATCGTCAGACATTCTCTGAAAATAACTTTCACAATGTAATCACAGGTTGGGTAGAAATTATGTTTAATGCTTTAGAAACATTTACTTTCAGTGTGTTGAAGGGTGATTTCCTGTAAAGTCTACTTTCTCAATTCAATCTTATTTCATGCACTTCTATCATGTTCCCCTTTAATCATTTAACATAATAATCTTTTAGTCTTTGAAGCAGAGATTTTTTCCATACCAATAACTTGTTCTTATCTATCTTCATGCAACCTGTCTATTTTTGCAGCATGTTTTCACTGATAAGATACCAGTCTAAAGCAAGAAGTATCAGTGACAATATAAAAGAGATTTTCTGTATTACTCACAATCCCATTTTTTTATGCACCTCAGGAGCTTATTTGTTTCCTTTCAGAACGGCAGTACATGAAGTGAAAGTTCATGGTGAATAGTCTGTAATATTTCCCTTCTCCCCTTCCTGTGAGACCTTTCAGCAGTCTGTATTTTTACATTATATATCACTAACACACAATACTGCTTAACCCATTGTTAAAGACAAGATCACACATTTCACATTATTTACATAGCTATATACTCTTCAAGTGACTTTCTGGTAATCAACAGGGATGCTGTCTGCCTTTGTGTTGACCAGTTTTGCAGCTTGGCTTTTTAAGTTCTGTTCTGACCTCTCCAGATTTAACCAAATGTAACTATGGTTTGGGTTATTCATGTATTTTTTTAATTCGTTATTAATTTTGCCATTGGTAGATCATTATAAATATATTAAACAGTGATCCTTATACAGAAACTAGAAAACGACCTGTTAACCTTTTACCATGATGAAAACTGACCGTGGATTTACTGCTTCTATCTCCTGGTTATTTTTTTGTGCATGAATGAAGCCCAGAATTCTTGAGATTATTTCATACAGGCGTAAATAAAGCTTTTATTACGTACCAAGAGACAGCAAGGAGTTCAGGTATGATGTACTGTTGGAAGTTGCCCACAAGATATTTATTCTTGGTGGAGAAAAGCGTCTGAAGAAAAGCAGAACTGAAGAAACAGAAAGCTTTGAAAATGCAGCTGGACTACTGGACAACAACTCCTGGCCTGGATCAGGAACAGTCTGGCCAGCAGGAACAGGGAGGTGATTCTGCCCCTGTACTCGGCGCTGGTGAGGCCACACCTGGAGTGCTGTGTCCAGTTCTGGGCCCCTCAGTTCAGGAAGGATATTGAGGTGCTGGAGCAGGTCCAGAGAAGAGCAACCAGGCTGGTGAAGGGACTTGAACACAAGTTCTACGAGAAGAGGCTGAAAGAGCTTGGGTTGTTTAGCCTGGAGAAGAGGAGGCTCAGGGGAGACCTCATCGCTCTCTACAACTATCTGAAAGGAGATTGTAGCCAGGTGGGGGTTGGTCTCTTCTCTCAGGTAACCAGCGGTAAGACAAGAGGGCATGGCCTTAAGCTGTACCAGGGGAGGTTTAGGTTAGATATCAGAAAGAAATTCTTTACAGAGAGAGTAATCAGCCATTGGAATGGGCTGCCCAGGGAAGTGGTGGATTCTCCATCCCTGGAGGTTTTCAAGATGAGGCTGGACGTGGCACTTAGTTCCAAAGTCTAGTAACTGCGGTGGTATTGGATCAGGGGTTGGACTTGATGATCTCAGAGGTCCTTTCCAACCCCTTCTGATTCTATGATTCTATTCTATGATTTACCTCAGAGACTACTTTTCATATTACAATAGTATTATGTTTATTCAGTTTATTAACAATGGGTTTAGAAGAAATTCTTACTTTAATATGTAGTTTAAATCAGTGTTAGCTGTTTTTCTATTTGCTGAATGTAACCCTTTTGTTCATTGGCTCTGTGTAGTTTAGATTTATAACTGTCCCTCACCTTGTATCTTCCCTCTCCCTAATAGGGTAAGTTTTATCACAGTTTACCCAATTATAGACACATCCCTGCATGCACCTCCCTTGAGTCCTCTCAAATTCCAAACATTCCTTGCTCTATGAGATAAAAAGCTAGCCTTCTCTTTCAATAGAGCTTCCCTCCATTTTGTGCACCAGCTCTATTTTGTCTTCACCTGTCGGTGATTTTTATGCAAGATAGATCTTATCACGGTCTAACCCAAGGGGGTGTCACAGCTCTCACCCCCAATAATGTACCGGGCAGCCTTGTCAAAACCCAGTGGCATAACTTATTTACACAAAACAAAGTCCCTAAACCACCCCTTATCAAAGCACTTGTGAAATAGTCTGTAATTATACATGTGGTGTTTTGGGAGAAAACCAAGTAAATATCTTCTGATGTATACTTTTACACTGTAGTGTATGTTGTTAGTGTATTGAATGAGTTGGATGCAGCTTCTCTCATCATAACTGAGAAAAAATACCAGAGGGACTGAATTCTTCCAAAGAGTATGAGAGACTGTCCACCTAGTAGTGACACTTCTGCATATAAATTTGCTAACAGGGAAAAAAAAGGTATCTCCATCTTAGCTTTTCCATCTTCAGGACAATTACTACGATTTTGATCTTTATTTGTTTTCAATTAATATTGTGTGGGAAATTTGTAATACTGTTGCAAAACTCAGCATTCTATATACTCCTGAGCTAAGCCAGATTCCAATATAAGGACTTGAATTTTGGGTGCTAAACATCTTCGTATTGATGTAGAGCATCCTTATTAATCTTTTTTTCCATGATGAGAATGGAAAGAACCTGAAATTCTTTAAGGTTAGTTCCTGTGTGTTTCCCACTTGTCAAATGTAGTTCATTGACTATGTTTCTATGTAATGTCTTTTTACAATATGAGATAACATATGTCAAATACCTTTATTGACAATTACATATTAATTAGCAAAAGATTCAAGCCAGTATTTTAAGAATCAATAAACTACAGAAGTTCACAGACATATAAATTTAAACTAAAGAAATGCTTGATTAAGAAAACATTGTCAAATGATAGGGCTGCTTCAGTACACAGCTTAAATAAAACACATATGTCCATGAAAGATAACACAGACGAGGGGGTTATCAGATTTCCGACTCTGAGAAATGTCTGTAATAATAGTGATACTGTTGCACGTGCTCCAAATATCTCTATGCACTACAGTCTTTAAAGGTGAGGAAGTACTACTATAGTCATACTACAGTCAGGGAAACTGAGTCACAAAGAGGTTAAATAAATGTTGCTCTGGGTTAATCATGAAGTCAGCACAGAGCTTCAAACAAAGAAGAAATTCCCCGTGTCACTCACTGAGGTACACACCAGGTTTAAGCACAGAAGCTGCTGTACCCGTGCCCTGCCTGTGCACAACACTGTCTACCAGCTGTCCCCAGACCTCAGGAGGTCACCCGCAGCTCTGAAGAGTGAGGTTTGAGGTGCCTGCAAAGAAGCAGCATGCCTGGCCCTTGCCACATCCCAGATTTTGTAAACATGCTCACAACCTTTCAACCACTGGAAGTTTGGTGCTCCTAAGTCCAGGCCCTGCATATTCATTTACAGTGTGCTACTTACACTACTTGCAACAGGCTCATAAGAACCAGGGTGATAAAACAGCCAACAGGTAGGCATGCTGCTGGCATTCATCCTGTCTTTGGACAGGATAGGACAAGGAGCCCTTGTTTTTACTGTGGGAACAACATTTTTACCTTAAGATCTGTGTAAAATAATGATATATTACAAATGCCTGACCTTCTGAAGGATTGCCCCGCTTTTCCCCAACTTCAGCCAGATTTACCTCAAGCTAAAAATACTTGAATTTGCCCCATTAAACTTGTGTTACTATATTTCCTACCTCTTCCAGAAGATTTAATTCCTTTAGTACCTCACTGCCAGCAAACTATAAAGCTACTCCATCCAATAAAAAGAACATTTCATAATAAACAATCTTTTAATGCCCACCTCCATCGTGGCACCTTCTGTCAAGCACTGACTGCTACATACAAAAACGCACCCAATCTAAACTTCACCTTAGAAAAGATTATTAGATGCAAATTTTGATCACGGTGAGTATATGAACTTAAAATTTGCCTCATTATGAAGTTTAAGTTTGATTTTTTTCCAATTAAAATGTTACTGACATCTTTCTAAATTACACATTTTATTCCTGTTAGCATAAAAGACTATCCTGCTTATAGGAAACCAGTTGTTCATTTAATGTTGATATTACTGATTTTTTTTTGGCCTGGGACCATGCAGATAGGAGTACAAGGTCAGACTAATTCTAAAACTCTAGCTGCTATATTTAATTCTGCTGTGACTTTTTAACAGTAGCTGTTGATATGGATCTTTCACAAAGTTGATCCTTGTTTGCTGCCACTGCTAAGACATTTCTATTGTAACAGGACTTTCAGATCCTAAATCAAAGGTCACAGTTTTTCAGTGAACTTCATCCAGTTCCCATAATTAAAAGCATTTGTTAAACTCTTTGGTTAATGTACCTGTGTTTTTATCTGAGAACTCATTAACTATTGTATGCATCAAAAGAAATTTTTAGAATTGCAAGGGAACTCCCTCACTATGTAGACATATGGGAATCACCTTTAAAATGAAAGAAAATAATTAACAATTGTTCTCGAGGAGTGAGATTCATATAGTCAAGACCCTGGCAATGACAGAAGAACTGGCCAAAGCCAGAAAATTTTCAATTGCTTTGTAGGTTTTATCTTATGGAGATAATTTCTTAATCAAGTTTTCTATATCTGGAGAATAAAGAGCAAGAATTTGTTTTCGTCTCTGGTGATTTCTTTTATAATATTCAGAAAGTACTTCTGGAGATTAGAAATAACATAAAATTAAAAGAACTGCTATTTTGTTGAGGACTATAATATTTATTTTGTTTTCAACCAAAATATGAGCGCACCTGTAGTGATGGGTGAGATCATGTACTTCTGGTCAGACCTCACTCTTCTGCTGAGGTCCTCAGGAGAGGAACACTGGCCAAACAGTTCAAGTACCTCAATGAGCATTTTTTTACAAATTGGTAGAACCCCAAAGGTTCTAATATTATATTTCTAAAAATACTTTAACCTCCAAATGCCCCACTAAAATTGTCAACATCTCTGCTCAATTGCTGGGTGATCTTAACCTGCCCGAATTAATTTCCCAAGCCTGTGATGTTGGGCATATACACAGCTAACAGTGGTGATCTGCTCAGGGCAGGACTGTGGCTAAGGATTTAAAACACTTCACCTGCAGGCTCTGTTGCTGTATTTTCATTGTTCAGAAATATCTTATGGTTATGCTGTTTAAGGAGCCCTTGGAGAGCACTGCAAAAGCAACACAGCTATGGGTTGAAATTTTTGTGAAGAACTAAAACACTAAAGAATTTTCTCAAAAGAGAAACTATATCTCTGTGTGTCATCTCAAAATAACCTGAGATCCTGTAATATGGGGAAGTGATTGACATAATCACACATTCAAATTAGGCAGATGAAGAAGATGCTGAGCTGGGGATACAGGAATGTTCAAGGGGATGATGCTACTGGTCTCTGGACACCTGTTATAACATCACAATCCAGGAATGGATTGCTATTTCTGATGGCTGAGCAAACAGGAGGTAAAGGAGATATTAGATCTACTGTACACTATATGGGACGTCTGTAAAATAACATCACAGTAAAATGTAATCACAAAATCTACCCTCTCTGGAGAAGTCAAAAATTAATTTCTCAATAAGAATAGTGAATCACACTTGGCTAATAGGCTCATCAGCTCTTCTCAATACACAATAGATATACTGAAGCCTGAGCAAGTTCTGCAGTACGACCAGGGGAATCCTACAGCACAATGCAAATCGAAGCCAATCATCGTGCTGTGCATCAAAACCCTCAACAGTCACGTTGTGCATTCTTTCTCCTCGTTTTTTTCCTTCATCCTACACTTCTACCCTGTGATGAATGCTGGTGATAGGGCTTTATGTGTGTTAATTTCTTAAATTACTTCTGTCATTATAGCCAATTGTCGTCACAATGTTTGCTCTTGGAAGGTGGGTTGGTGTATCCAGGATGTCAATTCCATTTGGATTCTACTGGAGCTGAAACCTCTGCCTTTCATAAGCTTTTTCTTTTGAGAAATCTGGAAAGACATTTGGCCTTTACAAAAGAAACAAACAAACAAAGAAAGATCTCCAGATCCAAAGGAAAATTACTATAACTTTTATTAGTAGGAAAAAATATCTATGGTAATACTGTGAAACTGTGCTTGGAAATCAAGCTTGTTAAAAAAAATTGTGAAAGTCATTCCTGTTTATTAGTGCTTTTGAAGAAATTATGTCACATAGAATTGACTATTCTGAAGGGTTTATGAAAAGTTCCACTTCCATGTGAGGTTTTAAAGCCCTTTAGATTGACAGTAGAAGAAAAATTATTTTCAGTAACACAAACAAGTTTAACTGAATAGACTCTACAAAGATAAAAAAAGTACATATGCATTTCCAGTATAATATGTTTTCTGTCCCACATTGGAAAAAAAAAAAGAGGAAGAGATTATTTTGTATCAAGAAGTGCTAATTAACAGTATCTTCTCCTTTCTTCCCTTTGTTCCGTTTCCTTCACCAAAACACAAATAAGCTACAGCAAGATAGTTCAGCAGTCTGGTGTGTTTGTGTGCATGCCTGAATACATACTCATCTGGTCATACAAAAGTTGCAGCTATGATTTCTGCTGCTACAGAAATTGGCACGGCTGATTCCTAAAACTCTTTAAATATATTTTAGGTTCCTTTAAAAATAAACCAAAGGAGGAAGAACACAAGGGAATAGGAGAAGCTGAGATAAAGAAAATAAATAATCTCATTGGTACTAAAAATAGCTTGTAAGAAGGCAGAGATGCTTTAAAGACAAGAAATGTTGATACAGAAAATACAGCATAAAGAAGTGTCTATGACCAGTGTGCTGTACTCATAGACCATCCATTAATGGTGATGTTCAGCTCCAGGCTCATTACCATGGCTAGGATCCAATTTCAAGATCCATTAGCACTCTCTACTTCTTGAAGCTTCTTCTGATCAGCCACTGCTCATGATAAGGAAATTGCACATTAATTTGTTCAATAGAATTTAAAATGACACACATCAAGATTGCCCTTGGCAACAGACATGAACTGATCGATGTTAACAGTTCCCTAATTTCATTTATTGTTCAATGTTGTTCTATTTTGTCTTGCAATCCATGGTATTCATAACCAAAAATTACAGCAAATCACAACCTCTCTGGCATTTCTAATATAAACAAAGCTCCAGGTGTAATAGATCTACATGCTTGTCAGCTTGGTACAAAACAGCCTCTAGGAAAAGATTCATGGCTGATGTTTGAGTAACTAAAGTGATGTGGGCAAATCACTGTCACCATTTCACATCACATGTTTAGCAGATATGGCTGAATGGTTGACCCATGTACTCAAAGGAGTACTGTGGGTTTATATTTATTCAGTGTTGCCACTGAGTGTTCTAACCTGTGGTGTGAGTAGTTTGCCTTTATTTAATGAACTACTACTGAGCAGCTTAGATAAAAAGAAGTCTGTAATGTTATGTCATAGGAAGACACAGAGGTACTGTGCTGATATGTAAGAACAATGTTCCTCTTCAGACCTAGTAACCTTGTGATATCTCTTTCTGCTTAAGTTAGAGACTGATAAAACCACCAAAGCAAATCCCTACAAGAAAGCCAAAGTCCCATATACCAGTATTTCCTGCTGCCTTAAAAATCCCGAGACATTTTCTATGGCATCTGGTGGTCATCTCTTGGGAAGAGAGAAGACGAAGCCTTTCCAAAAGTAGATATTGGCTTTTGAAAGGGTATTTGTGCTCCACCTGCCAGCTGCAAAGCACATCTGGGGCTAAGGGCTTCAAATCTCATATCCATCTCTTCTTTCTGACAACAGAATTGTTACCACTAATTGAAAATAATTCTAGAAATCTCCTCAGGTAGACATGGCCAATTGGTGTGGTTTAATAGCCTGAACCCTTACCCTTTTTTTGCCCTGCTCCATTTAAATGTCCTGTGCTCTGCATCCATATTGGAGATGCCCAAGGTGCAAGATCTAATATGCTGCCAGCAAGGCCCAGAAGAGGAGCTGTCAAACCTGCTTCTAAAAATAAAGGGTGATGGGATAGAGGTTCATGGATTATTTTATGTAGAATAAGACAGCTCATTCTCTTTCTCAGTGAATCGTGGACAGCTATTAGGTTGCAGTATATTGGTCTTTAATTATCAGGAAGAAGAACATGATTAGAGAGTGTAAGAAGGAACAGAATAAAAAGTCTAAGTAAGTTTTCTCAATAACTTTTTTCTTTTAGGAAATCCCTGAAGATTTTTGTTATCATGGTGCTAATTTAAATATATCTAGTACACTCTGGCTTATGCCCCCCGTGAACGGTAGGAAGCCGCTTTTAGAAAATGTGTCCGATAAAGATGTTTTTGTATATTGTATTTTAAAACTGTACTTCCATGCTACTAATAAGAACTTCTTATTTTTTTCTTTTTTTTGATGCCTCAGATCATTTTGGAATGCATCCCTGCTGAGTCCCTTGCAGGCTGCCTACTTCTCTCATGTATAAAGTTCATACCTTTTGTGAAGGCAGTTTAAATTCTGACAGACTGGCCTCCAAGCTGGCACTCCGAATGCTAGTGACCAACATGGGAACTAGCAATTTCCCAGCCGTCTGTGCAGAACTGGTCTGAGCAGCCCCTTCTGGGACATGCCAGCCGTGCTTCCAGACATCCTGTTGGAGTGCCACCTTTCAGGATGCCTAGGGACCACGCAGCTGCTCCACACCAGGAGGACTTCGCTCAAAATAAAAATGACAATAATGCACTCTGTCCCACCTGGAGCTGCACATAGCAGTGATCATGCCATTTCCTGCTCAGAAGAGCTCCGTTAGGACTTTTTAATAAAATTAAACATTTAAAATGTTGAAACTGGATGTGATTTGTCTTTAAGCCATCTGGAATCACAACCTGTCCAGATCAGATGCACGTATCCGGAGCATTCTCAGTCCTGCTGTCAGCTCTGTGCCACCTTGCTGATTCCAATGAGATTTACCATACACATCGGCTGTTGCTTTTGGGGTTTTTTTAACTCACCCATTTCCTTCAGCACTCTCTATGCCTCAGCTTACAGACTGTGTCATTTGGTCTTCCTCTTGACACACTGTGTAACTGCTCCCCAGTGTCCTGTCCCTACCTTTAAAATAACGCTGCTTTAGCTACAATGACCCACGTATATGAGAGCCTTCAACAGTTCTGCCATTTATAAAGCTTCATTACAATTTGTGCATTGCTGTTGCAGCTACACTTTCTGATGGAACTAATGCCTTCAATGCAATTTTACAAGTCGTGGAGTGAATTTGTTTTTGATGTAGAAATCTATGTGAGTTGTCCAGTTCCTGTTAAAGAGTAACTTGTCCATTTGTCCTTTGGCGTGGCAGCAAAACCTCTTAGAATTTACCCAAATTTTTTATTTAGGTAAATTGCTGCATTGCTGTACTTTCTGAAATTACCACCATTTTGCCAAATTTGGTTGAAACTGTCCTCTAAAATATTTAGCTGATGTGGGACTCACATTTGCCTTCTCGAATTGTGGTCTTCCCCTGAACTTAATTACAACAGGGCACAGTTTAGTAGTCATATATGCCAAAACCAGTCCCAGTTCCCTATTATCCATACAAATAAACAAAACCCCAAAAAAACAGAAAAACAACCAAAAAACCCTTGTTTTCTTTTGCAGAATGTAATAAATATTCATCTGGAGACCAGAAAAAGAGCAGAAACAGGAATCCAGATGTAGACATCTGCCTTCTTGCCTTTGACGTAAAAAAGAAATAGAATTCTCAGTGGTCAGTCTCTTCAAAAACTTAAAAACTGACAGTCAGCTCCTCTGTGTTGTATGTTCTATTCATTTTAAAGTTTAATTTGTTTCCTAATACTGGTCCTTCCACAAATCTTTCATTCTTTACTGTTCAAAAAATAAATTTTATCCTGGAAATGCTGCATTCAGCCCAGAGTAAACATGAACACTTCTTCAGATTTTATGATATCTCACTGAAGTTGTCTTTGAAACTTACCTCCAAATGAACTGTGTCATGGGGTTTTGTAACAGTAACAAACACTTTACCTGACATTCTTTATCCTTCAAATGCCCTTGAATTTCTGTTTCTCCAGCAAACCTGTACTGGTAACTTAGTAGAATTTACCACTGTAAACCAATAATATGCTATGTCTTTTTTTACCCCCCACAAAGTGCAACAGCATCAAGAGCTAAGTGCAGAAAGTCATACACATTTAATGAAACTTCAGTAGATCATATTTCTACATGATGTGTATTTCTTCTACAGGTCTTGCAGTACGTACTATCTTCCCAATGTTCCCGTTAAAGATCTGTTGGGATTTGGCAATAACTGCATTAAAAAAAACTGTTGGAAGGGTCTCCAAGAGAAAGTCCAGCCCTGAAGACAAGGTTAACTGTATATGTTATCACTGCTGACAGATGGTTGTCTAGCATATTCCTAAAGACCTCAGTGACAGAGAGTCTCAAAACAAAATATTCATTCGCTATGTTTTTCTTAACTTTTCACAGTTTAAATTTTCAGCTTCATTGTTTCTTGTGACAATTTATTCTACAGACACAGAATGTCTTCTCACTTTTTTTTACAATACCATTTCATACTTGAAGGCTTTTATCATGACCTCCCTCTAGTCTTCTAAGGCGAAAGAAATTTCAGCTCTTTCAATCATTACTCACAGATTTCTAAACTTCTGGTCATTTGCATTGCTTTCCTTTAGACTGCCCACTTCTCACCATGTTGTACCAACACCTCCAGCTCGAGTCTTCTCCTCTGTCAGATGAAGCAGAAAGCATTCTTTTGCATGTCTTGCCAGGTATACTCTTGTGTGATGATTACTTTCTCCTCAGTAACATCATACCTGGATGTATACCTCAGGCATACCTCAATGCAACTCTCTTTCATCCTTACCTTTAGATTCTTTTCCAAGAGACTTATGTTCCTTTTTTTTTTTTCATCTGATAGTTTTTATTTAAGCACATCTCCTTTCACCCGTTTGTAGGAAATTGTATCCCAGTTTTAGTAAAATGTAGTGATGACTCTTTTCAATGTTTTCCAATCAAAATGTAGTTTTTCCCCCTAGACAACACCTGTAAATTTCTAAAATCATGGTTTTATTCCATTAATCAGACTGTTAGTGAAAACACTGAACAAAACTAAACAGAGAAAAACTCCCTGCATTCAAAGCAATCTTTCATGTTTGCACCGAATTAGTGGCAATTACTTGCAGAGCATTATGATCCACCGTGTTGTTCACCTTCTCTATGACACAGTCTGTCCAGAGCAATATGGACAATGGAGTTTCCCCAGAGCTGGACAGCCAGACTTGAGGGTGACCCAGCACTGGTCATGCCCTCATTCATGGGGCACAGTCCCATGGGGCTGGTAACAGCTTGGTCCATCAACTCCCAGTATAGCAAGAGATGAACCTTGGCAAAAGAAGACGGAGGCAACGAGGAGGCTCAAGACCAGATCTGTTGCAGCACTGCCAGGGGAGGGACTGATGGCCCTGGCCAGATGGTGTCCTGAGCACTGGGAAGGGTGGTCCCAGGCTAGCTGGGAACATCTTTGCCTACTAGTGCCCACAGAGTCAACATGCATGCAAGACTGACCCAAGAGAATGTCCAAGTTTTTACTAGAACTGTGGTGTTTGACATCTACTGTGGCTTCATTGCTTTCACAAGACCTGCTATTTAAGGTGGTTAGTTTGTTTTTAAAGTATGACTATCGGCAGCCATGAGTGCTCAATTTCCTTCTGCAAACAGCACATGAACCTAACCCTGTTCTGAAGTGAAGTAGGGACCTCATGATACTCTTTGTGCTTCTTTCTTTTGAGACACCCACTCCTGTCTACTTTATTGGTACAGTGGCACTCATTTCTATGGAATATTAAATACCTATGAACAGATAGATTATCATATTATTATTATATTAATAACACTATTATTATAATATTGTTAATATTCTTCAGTAAGCTTCAAACAGAGGAAGTGACCACAGCTTCAGGTGAAATATAAACTGAAGAGTGAACTCCTTTCTAGTGTATCTGATGGATTTGAGTTAGTTACTATGGCGATTCCACCCGTGTGATATTTAGTTTTGACTCACAGCTGCTGTAGTCTCTGGCATTGTTCCGGATTTTTTTCTAAAACTATAATAAAAATGCTCAGACTATAAGCATCCTGCTTGAGGCATAAGAAGCAGCTTGAAAAGGAAAAGGTACCTGCTGCTTAAGCAATATATTTTACTTTTAGGGTTTTTTTTTAAGGGAAATGAACTAAATTGCATCTGCCTCATCTTACAATTTTCAACTTAGATTGCACAAAGTATGTTTAAAAACATTCTAAGCTGCTGCAGTAAAAGTGTATTTGTTTTTTCTTAGATTACAGACTTTGAGGGTCTTCACCCAAATGCTTTTTCATACAGAATAAATTGAGCAAGCCTATGTTTGAGCACAGAGAGCCATTCTGTTCTGTGTGAGGAGCTCCTAGGGCAATGGGAATTCTGTACCAAAATAGCCTCAGAACGATCTTTATCGCCTGCAATCTGCAGAGTCCACAAAACTCTTTTGCTAATTTTCAAATTTACATCAGACTTGTTTGAGACCCTTGCTCAAAAAAATCTCCTTTGATCCAATTTTTACAGCTACCTTGTCTACTCCTCTTAGCCTATCTTATCCCAGCCTCTACTTAAGTATCAGAAGACAGTCTTTCCCCAACCCTGTCTTTTTTTTTTAATGGTGTATAATTCTACCTTTGTTTGATTTTCATCTCTTCATTCTCTATCTCATTGCCTTAGGGCATCCTGATCCTAAAATAGCCTAATTAAAAACATGAAGTGTATTCTTGTGGGAACAGCAGACCAAGAACACCTAATCCAGCTGGTGATACCATTATACTCGTAGAACACAAGAACAATTGTTGTCATATTATGTGAAGAAAGAAATCTAACATGACTGCAATAATCAGTTTAATCTTATTTGGAACCACTAATATAACTTATGCATCGCCATATGGATACTGTGTGATGTATCACTTGGAAAGCTTAACATTATTTGTTAACTTTGCCATGCACTAGTTATCAGAATATATTTTATCCTAAATTACTTCCACTCTCCAGCTATGCTTTTGGTGTGATATGTACTAAAAATACTGACATTTTGAGACACCATATTACTTCAGTTTACTAAATCTAACTACTGTATTACTACGTGTTACAGAGAAGAAACTTAACTAGGTTCCTAACATAACTATTTATTTTACACGTCGGAAGAAAATTAGTTATAATTTGTCAGTGAATTGGGTTATTTTTAAATAGACTTAATGTATACATTGCAAGTTTGATTATGTAATCAGCAGCCTACTCATGTTCTGATGGTTTATTGATAGTTTAAATATTTTAAGGAGTATAACAATGTTTTTTCTTGTGTTCTACTTCCATGAGGGAAATTTAAAGTTCACAGTGAAAAGGAGGGATTGACAAAAAAAATTTCCTTTCTCTCTGACTGAGAAATTAACATACCTTGGCAGCCCAATTTCTTTGATAAAATCAAGAATCACAGAATATGCTGAGTTGGAAGGGATCCCCAAGGATCAAAGAGTTCAACTCCTTGCTCTAAGCGGGACCATCCCCAAGAGTCACACCATGTGCCCAAAAGTACTGTCCAAACACTTCTTGAACTCTGTCAGTCTTGGTGTTGTAATCACTTACCTGGGGAGTCTGTTCCAGTGCCCACCCACCCCCTAGATGAAGAAGTTTTTTCTAATATCCAACCCAAACCTTCCCTAATACAACTTCAAGCCATTCCCTCAGGTTCTGTCACCGTTCACCACACAGAAGAGATCAGTGTCTGCCCCCAGTCTTCCTCTCACGAGGAAGTTACAGATACCTTTGAATACACGTTGTAAAATGCTACATGTTGGTAGCTCTAGAAAAAAAAATATTACTGGATTCTTGTTCAGGATGCCAATACCCGTGATCTGCTTGCTTTTAGGCTGCATGCTAATTCTGCAAATCAACATTTTCTTAGAAAAAAATTCTTCTAATACAAAAGTGACAATTGCATGAGCCAAGTGTTCTACTTCTCTGTTAAATACTGCTCTGGTTTTGGATTATACTTTATCTCCCACTTCCATCACTTGTTTATGGTCAAACATTTTGTCTTTGATGTAATTCTGTCTCAGCTGTTCATGTGAGTGGGTTTAAGAAGCCTAAAAACACCAGAATATCATATGTTAACTGGTGTAACCTAAATCTAAAGTGAAATCCCACTCTGTCTAATTATGCATAAGTTCAAACGCTTCACAAAGTATTTTTTCATTAATATTTGGCCAAATTTTTTACCTAGTCAGTAGAAAGAAGTTGATAAATCTAAAGCTGCCAGAAAGAAAACAGATTGTCTAACTTAGATGCTTAAGCTTGATCACTCAGGTTCTGTCACTGAAGATCTTTAAAAGTGAGTAATTCCTTCCATGGATAAATTAGGCAAGTGCTTCAGGAAGTGCTTAGGAGACATAAGGGTTAGCCATAGTTTAGGTACATTAATCAGGTGAATTTGATTCACTCAAAGATTTTACACACACACACACACA
>VXAY01002908.1:551059-575544 GCA_013399855.1 Oxyruncus cristatus
CACACACAGAACACACACACACACACACACACACACACACACACACACACACACACACACACACACACACACACACACACTTTTCATGTCTACCATGCTACCTTCTCAGAGTTGAAAAAAACATTTAGCAGCAATGTTCTCTACCACCCTCTATATAATTTGTAATCTAATGTTCTCCTGTCCTTACATTTCAATATGATTTTGAATTTGCTCTGTGCCTTTAGAGATTCATTTGGATTTTTATTTTTCAGTTTTCTGTTTAGATCACTCCTCAGTTGAAGCTATTCTCCACTAAATAACAAATCTGGTTATTTCATTTTCTAGGGATGCCTTCCTTCGTGGTTTGGAAAACATCTGATTTTTAACATTAGTCCTCAACTTTTTGTCTTGAAAGGAGTTGCAATTACAAGTTGCTTCAGACTGAACACAAAAATTAGGGCCTCCTGGATGCCCTCTGTAAGCCTTAAAAATATAACTTCCACTTTTTCTTTTCTTCTTACACATTTGTTTAATTTTCTTCCATTTTACATTTAAGATATTCCCTATGTCTTTGTTCTTCACACACTTCTCTTGGCCTGATTTCCCTTTAAAACCACTATCTATTATTTACCTTCTCTATTCACTTAATTCATCCCAGAACTGACTTAAACTCTTCTGTGTCACTTAGTAAGAACTTGACTCATTATCTGTTCCATATACTTTGCAGAAATAATGTTTTTAAAAAGGAGTAAATATTAGAACATTTGTGATTAGATTACAATTACAGAGTGGTAAGACTGGGTTATGAAGAGAACAAAAAAAAATTTGTTTATACTTGGAATATTACGTGGTACATTTTTTATTTTATAAAACACTTTTCTGAAGACCTTGGCTTCTGATAGAAAACATGATTAAGTTTGAAGTGTACCGCTGCTCTCTCACTGGTAAGGTATAACGGTTTAAAGCAGTTATATTCCTATACTCCTTTACATACTTAACTCTTCCTGTCAGGTCTCTTTTTTTTTCCTTTTCTTTTTGTGGAAGCCAAAGAATAACAGGCAGCAGCTTATAAATGACTACTCAACTTATGCAAATTGAAATGAGGGTAGAAGCTAGGTTTTTGCTTTTGACTGTGTAGCTAGTACTAAGTACATGAACCCCAATCCACCTCCAGAGGTGCTGGTTCCAAGATAAAGACACTCCCACACCTTTTTTAGAAAACTCATTTTATTAAAGCAGCATCACAGCTGCATTTAGGTGGTTAATCAAAAAACTGTTTAATACAAACAAGTGTGATACCTTCAGGTAAATCTATTCTATATCACTGTTAATTACTTCAGGTCTAGCTCTGAAACAACCTGCAATTGACTTTTCTGACTGTAAAACTCCCTCATTCCCTTAAAATGTTGCAAAGAATTGGATATTAGAGTAATGGAAATCATAGAAATAATATAAAATTCCAACCAAACTTTATCAAAATTCTGGGGTTTAAAGAAAAGCAATAACATAATTCATTTTTTAATGTTTTTATTTTTTTAGCAGCCATTAGGCTGCAAACCTATAGCGTTTGCTGCTATAGGTCTTCTAACATTTGCTTTCCTGAGCTGGAAAGGTGAACTATCTGCCTTTACAGTTGTTGGTGCTGTGCGAAAAAAAATAAACTTTGAGATTTCAAAAGCATTGAAGATAAACAGCTAAATATGGACAAGACCCAGGTTCAGAGGTTGTCAACATTGTATGTTGAAATTTCTAATCCATTTGTGTGCCCTCTCCATTTTAAGGAATATGCAGACTGAACAACTGCAACACCCTTCCTCTTCTGCTCCTTACCTGTAGCTCCCCATAATCATTTCCTTACCCTCGTGGATCCTTTTCTTTAATGAAGCATATAACCACAGTCTTTAGGCAGCAAAGACACAAAGATACATGCAAGAGGTTTGTTGGCACATTGCCTGTGCTTGGGAGGCCAAAGACTATTTCACACACTGCACACTGTAGACATACAATGAAGCTGTGTAGCATAACAGGAGTATTTCTTATCTCTCAGTAGCGTCTGCTTGTTCTAGTTTGAATTCCAGCAGCAAAACCAGCTCCCAAAGGAGTTTGTACTTCATTATATACCAACCCTGACAGGAATAGTCAGACTGCAGTTCAGCTTTTTTGGCAGGGAATTGACATCTTCTTGACAGACACCAAATTTGTGCAGATACTGGTTGAATATTTTTCTTGTTCTTCTACTTTACTTGATCTATACAAGTGACTGAATACATATAAGCAATTTTATGGAATAAAAATGCTTCCATATTAAGAATGCTAATCTGTTTTCTAAGATATTTGAGGGTCCTAAGCACAGTTTAATTCAGTTTTGGGGAAATATTTGGGCTTTGAGTAACGTAAGACACTGACTAGTAAACACCTGTGTGATGGTTTGGGCTGGGGTGGAATTGGTTGTCTTTGCGGTGGCTGGTATGGGGCTCTGTTTTGGATTTGTTCTGTACACCGGGGTGATAATACATAGAGGTTTTTGTTGTTGCTCAACAATGCTTACACAGAGCCAAGGCCTTTTCTGTTTTTTTGTACTGCCACACTGCCAAGGAAGTTGGGACTGCATGAGAGTTTGGGAGGAGATACAGCCAGAACAGGTGACCCAAAGTGACCGAAGGGATATTCCATACCATATGACATTATGATCTGTATATAAAGCGGGAAGAAGGAGGAAACAGGGGTCATTTGCAGTGATGGCATTTGTCTTCCCAAGTCACCATTATGCATGATGGTGCCCTGTTCTCCTGAAGATGACTGAACACCTGCTGCCCATGGGAAGCAGTGAATTAATTCCTTGTTTTGCTTTGTTTATGCCCATGGCATTTGCTTTCCCTAATTAACCATCTTTATCTCAATCCACGAGTTTTCTACCTATTACCTTCCAATACTCTCCCCAGTCCTTCTGGTGGGAAAGTGAGCAAGTGGTTGCATGGGGTTTGGTTGCCAGCTGGGGTAAAACCAGAACAACTTGGTACTAAACGTCTTTGAGAGTACTTTAATACATTTTTAATGAGAAATGACTCATTGATTTTCATTCATTTTCCCAGTTTAATTGAAAATATTGTTAAAATTATGACATTTGAGCTGTGTGAGTGAAATCTCTAGTGGACTCACCTGCCTTTTTTAATCCTGCCCCTCAATCTAATAGGGTAGCTCACAAATTCTGCCAAATTCTCTGCATGCCCAAAGCTAACAGATTTTTAATATGACAAAATCAATAAAGGCACCTATATTCCTTCTATAGTTTCAAGATGTTCAAATTATAATTCCTGATTTTGATGCATAAGGAACAAGAATTAAGCAGAAGCACCTCCTGCACCTGCAGTCTTTGGTCTTGTCTCTTGCCTTTGGAGAAGATAACTTTAAACATGAGGCAATCCTAATAACAAAAGACTGGAAGCCACCTGTGACCCTTACCATGTGTATCACAAGTGCAAAGTTATGGCTCTTGATGTTTGTTCTAACCTGAGTTTAGGAAGTGATTTTCATAAGATTCTGACCCAACAGAATGGTTCAGTAACTTAAACGGGGAGCAAGGCCACGGGAGGCACGATAAGTCATAGCTGTACGGCAGCTTTGCCTTGATATGTCTATTACTTAAGAGTAATACAAGATTATAAACAATCCATACTTCCTTCAAAGCCTTGTAACAACTCTTGAAAAAGCTTAAATATGAGAAATTAAGTAGTGATCCATTTCTTAATTTGACAGCTTCAACCTTCTCTGCAAACACCTAATCACGTGGACCCAGTTTTGACACGTCACTAGAACTAGTTCAGAACATTATAAGGGTTTTGATAATGAAAATGAGTCTTAGAGATTACTTTCTTCCATGTCTGTATAGTCCCTGACAAAGTGAGAGCTTTGTATTTTTCTGAGCTTCTCTGTGCTGAGAAAAAAAAAAAAAAAAAGAAAAAAAAGGAAGAAAGAGAAAGAAAAGCTATGAAATACTTTGATTTGGTGCAGAGACTGTATTTTGGAATGCTGATTCTCAGGTAGCTAGTTCAGGTTGTTATTAGTTTCTAAATCCAGCACTGAATAGGTGCACTTATATTTGTATAATATATATAAGTGCACCTTGGCTGCAGAATTTTAGATTAAAATATCAAATATGAATGCTTTGGGATGAGGGAACTTACACTGTAATGCAACAATGTTTTGCCTTACTACTAATTGTTATTACTGCTCTGATCCAAGCCCTGCCTCTGCCCTCTTCAGTACCCTACCTGTGGTGGCTGTGGTGAAGAGACAACCATCTCAATAGTCCGACAGTTCTCTTAGTGACAGCCGTTCCCTTTAGGAGTGCTGCTTCTCATCTGCCTCTCTGGCTCACTCAATAATCATACACAATAGCATCATGTAGAACATTTTACTTTGGTTATCTTCTGTTCATATTGCAAAGCTCTGGGGAGATTACCTATCTTTTATTGACTAAGTAGCAGAGTCCTTATATACCAGAGATTATTACTTGAATTCTTTCTCCATCAGCTTTGTATATTACTCTCACTTGCAATCAGGCATCCAGATTCTGGGAGTTTTTAATTTTTTTCTTTTTTTTTTAATTCCTTTCTGGAAAGCTGTTTCATGGCTCTTTATTATAAATTGCCAGATTGTACTTTCAAACTTAAGATACATAGGGATAATGTTAGGAAACTAAAATGAATTCTGCAACAAAAATCTCCCACCTCTGCATTTTCTCAGGGTTGGTGGATTTTTATATAATAATCTTTTTTTAAAGTCATGTATTTTTTATGAGTCTGAGACACACCGATTCCAATAAGTCTTTGGGCTATAGAAATAGAAAAGAAACAGGATGTAATGTTGCATATCATAATATATGAAGCAATCATTCAAATGTAGCTTGCAGTAAGCAATAAACCTCTACTGTATTGAGGCAACTGAAGTGTAGGATATTCATGCAAAAATTGTTTATTCAGTGCATGTGAAGACCTTTTTTTCTAGTTTTTGCAATGTGCCTGAAATGTATTGCTAATTCCTTGCAGCTAAACTAGTAACAATGTGGTAGGTGCATTAATGGTGGTAAGAAAAATAGAGCTTTTGTTTGTGCATTTCTTAGAACAGGATGCAAAGTCCTGTGAGTACAAAATTCTGCATTTCTTTGGTCTGTCTTGTAAGAGGGGAAATTATTCCAGATATGGGTGTGCAGTTCCTTGTGCTCTTGCCACTTCTGAAAAGCAGAGAAAGGTCTTGAGAATCTGTTCTTCACAAAATCTAAGGGCCTTTAGGCAGCAAGGTGTATGCTGCAGAGTACCTAGAAAATCCTGTAATGTTACTAATAAATGTTAATGGTTACACAATATAAACCACACATCTTGACAACTTTGTAAGGTACTATGGGTTGGTTAAAGCATTTTCACTATAGACATTCAAAGATGCTCTTTGGACAAAGTAGGGTGAGATGGTTAAGCTGATGGTCTATTCAGTACAGGATGAGGAACATGAGGCTCAGGACAATAGTAGTAATCACATTCAACAGAAGTTACTCCATGGGAAAGAAGTGATAACAAATAATGTGGTAACAAACAATGTAGAGGAAGTTGGCCCCAGGGATGCCGTCTGGGTCTGAAAGTGAAAATACAATGAAAGCCTTTTCTTAGAACAGAACCAGGACTGTGGCCTTGGCAAAGGCCACATTGTGTGCTTAGAAAGGATTGTGCCCATTCATGCACTCAGTGGCAATCCTGGTATACAGGTGACATGGATCACATCCTCTTGTGTGATGGACACAATCAAAGTCAGAAAATTGGCGCTTTTTTTGTGGTGCTGGCTTTCACCTAAGAGTATCTTCTGGGTTGTAATGAGGAGATTATACTGATGTTGATGTTAGGGCCAGTCCCGTGCATAACCCTGGGCACAGAAGTCTTCTTGGCAGGAAAATGTCTCCATCTGGTGCTGCTGAAACTACTTCTCTTCCGTGTGTGGCAGTGATCCATAAAGGCAGTTATTCTACTTTGTAGAAAGTGATACTTAACCAAATCAGAGGAATGAGATTCTCATTCCTTCTTATTATAGCTGTAACACAGGAGCAATTAAGCAAAGTCTGATCACACTGTTAGAACAAATAAAGACACATCCAAATATTTTGAGATAATGTGAGAAAAGTGATGGAGATTGTGAGAAAAGTGATGGTGATGAACACCCTTTTCCATCTTCCCTTCCAAGTCCTACCAATGATGCAGTAGTCCAGTGCAGTTAAGAAAAATAAGCATCTCATACTCACATCAGAAGACCTGTGAATTAAAAAGGAAAAGGCATAGAATTAATCTAAAATATCCTTGCTGTTATATTTATTTGCCTAAAAGAAAGAAAGAAAAATGATTTTATTATGTTGCCCACTAGGTTATAAAAGCAGCATTCCCTCAGGGATAAGGAGAGAAACAATGCTTTATGATTTTTCTGCTAAAGCCAGCATGAGTCAGATTTCAAACACTGAGTAAAAAATACTTATCTCATGCTGATCACAATCAGTCTCCAAAGTAAAAAAAGACAATGGGAAATCAATATACACCTCCACTCATTTGTATTCTCTGAGCAGAGATGGAGGGCCATGTAACTGAATAAATCACTTCAATGAATTCTTCATTCAGCTTTCATAGCCAGGACTGAAGTCTCTACATCAAGTATCATTATATAATCTACTTTATATTTCAGGGCCACACATTATTATGTATTGATAATTCACCAAAGAGTTTCAGTTTTTTTCCTCAAGGCAGAAACCTACTTCCAACTATGCCCTGCTTTCAGAGGTGCAGTGCCCTTACAGGGATCTTTGCAAGGAATTTGTGCAGTGCTAAGGTTCGAAATGTAGAATTAGTAATAAGACTTTTAGAACATGAAATAATCAAATAAATGTAAGTGAATTTTACTCCACTGTAACATTTAACTTCTTGTGAACTTAAAACCAAGCTAGAATGATGTTCATTGTGCTACATCTTTAGCAGAACTGTAGAAAACAAAACAAAAAAAAAACCCAAAACAATTGTTTTGATAAAATCCAAATTTATTACACACTCCATGACTCTTTTATAGAACATTCTGACAAACAGAATGGAAGGGACCAAGAATAATTTAATTATAATTTTGTGCGTATGGTGGTTCATCAGATGGCAAATATCTTTGGTGCAAAAAGTAATCCCTGAAGATAGGGAATACACAAATTTCAGATGATACTTTTTATATGTTTGATGTAAGTAGAACTGGAGAAAGTGATAAATGACCTGGTAAAAAAGACTCAAAGGTGAATAAGACCTGTCATAGCTAGGCCTCTTAATTAGCCTCATGTTTATGCTTCTGAGTAATGTTAATTCTAGAAAGGGTGTTCACACTTCAAAGGTGGCATATGAGTACATTTAGACAATGTCAATAATAACTTGTTTGTACAAGGCTGAGAATCCTCTAAACATCTGTCAGAAGTTTAGTTGTTTTTCTTCCACTAGAGAAAAAAACTTTTCTGGAATTACATATTGTCTTGGATAAAGCCATCCTATTTTCCATTACGTCATCATAATAATTATAGAGTGTGAATCAGGGGTCAGATTGTTAGAATTCCACCTGTGTTAGATTTAGGTTCTCATTTAAGTCCATGCAGCACTCCAGGAAACCTGCTTTTTGGGTTTACACTGAATTTAATAGCTTTCATTATCTTTAGCTTAAATGTTCCTGTTGTACTTAATTGCTTTCATTCGTCCAAAGCATCTCTCCTACGAAATAAAGGACAAGCATTCAAGCAATGAATAGATGAAGACAGTTAGGAATCTGAATTCCACCGCTAGTAAAACTGCAAAGGCAGGATTGTGATCAGCTTCATGTGATACTGTTTTTTGGAGGCACTACCTATTTATCTATCATGCATAGTCTAGAAGCTAAAGTATTTATCTAGGAAATAAAAGGCCATCCCGTCTATGTTCTTCTAATTCTGAATGTGTTGGAGTCTACACTGCAGTTATGCGATGGTGTGTCCTAGTGACAACGATTGCCATCCCTCAGGAGGTTCTTCACAGCAGCTGAGCAGATGAGGCCAGCAGCTAGAAGATGACAAAACCCTATTACATACTTTACTCCCTGGAAAATTTAGTATGAGTTAGTGTAAATAACATCACTGGATAAAATATAAAACTGTGTAAGTGAATAGTTACAGGAGGACTTGTTGAAGAACTTTGGGTACTAGGCCCCTGAAGAAGTGATATATTTTAGACATCTCTGTGATCACTAAATGGTGGTTTGTGTTCCTTCCCACTCCTGCATCATGTGACATTCTTCATCTTCCCTCTCCATGTAGCCACAAAGTTTTTGCACAGTTATAAGGGAGGGAAGAGAATCAGCAAATGCATGAAGTGTAAGCAGACCTGGCCAATAATATGTGAGTAGAGCTATTCCTACTGAACTTCTAGTGTCACTGTCCAAATACCAACTGTTGCTTTATCTTAAATTCTCAGTTTTGTTTTACCCAGATCCAGCTGCTAGGGAATTGTCCCTCTTTTTATCCACGTTCAGTCCTTGACAAAGCTGTGCAAAGAAGCATGACAGCTGTCTGTGCATGAACTCACTCTTGCTTTGCTGGAGACTGCAATCCAGAGACTTCCACACTGTGTCTACTCATGTGAGTGTGGGTCCAGACTCGGTAAAGATGTATTTAGTGGGGCATCAGTGAGGCTCACCAGTTCCAGACAGAACCATGCTATCATAATTGGGTTGTTTTCAGATCTTAAACTGGTATAGTAGTGTGTTACAGTAGGCTGGCACTAGTATACATTTCTTCTGATTCAGATAGAAAAAGCCAGAAAAGGCGTCGAAACAGGGCTTCATATTCATATCTATGAGCAAATTTCAGAAAAGGAGAAAGTAAGAAAATTACTGTTTTTCTCTACATTATAATTAGAAACTATAAATAACGTATATTTCATTCAAACTGCCGCTGACACCTGTAACACTGAAAGCACAACAGAATTATCTTCAGACCTGACAGCACAAGGCGATCTGGAGCCAGGGATGTGGTCTCAGGGGCTGAGCCTGTGCTAGTTTTTAGGCTTTCATCTCTGAGCTAAGAGAACTGAAGTAAGTACATACATATTTCTGTGTGCTGTGACTACATGCCTCACTGCAGAATGGATAAACCTTGAAAAGCAGGAGGTCCTGCTACACTTACCAAGATATTTTGTTGCACTAGGAAGACAGCAATGTCAGCTTTATGGTATTTGCTCTGAAAGCAATGCAGATCCATAGTGTATTTTAGAAATACATTTGTTATTGTTTTGTTGGTTGTCTGCAATGAATTAGTTAAATCAGTAAAAAATTTTGAACTAGGTCTCATAAAAATATAAGCCTTGCTTAATTTTCTAACTTGTTTCAGACAGAATACTTTCAGTACTATTTTACTGATTCATGATAGGAGATTTGTAGTGAGTAAAACTACAAAGTCTTTATTACTGAGCTGCAATCAATTAGTTGTGGACTCTGACCCATTTATAGTGATACCACTGCATATCAACACACCAGCGCCAGAGTATAGGAGAAATAACCAGAACACCTTATGAAAAAGACAGAATGGTGTGTGGTGTCAATGTTGGTGAGCTATATGACAGTGCTTGAAGAGAAGGCAATCTTCAAACAACCATGGAATCACACAGTCACAGAATCATAGAACACCAGGTTAGAAGGGACCACAAAGTTCATCTAATCCAGTCTTTCTTGGTAAAAGCATGGTTGTAGTGGGTTGACCCTGGCTGCATGCCAGGGACCCACTAAAGCCACTCTCTCCCTCCCCTCTACAACTGGACAGAGGAGAGAAAAAAATCAACAAAGGATTCATGAGCTGAGATAAGAGCTGGGAGAGGCCACTTACTGATCACCATCATGGGCAAACCAGACTAAAAGTGGTGATAATAACTGAATTTATTACAAACAGGATCAGAGCAAAAGAGTGAGAAGAAAAATAGCTTTAAAAAACCCTTTCCTCCACCCCTCTTTCCTTCCAAAACTCTACCTCCTCCCCCCCATCAGTGCAGGGAAACAGGGAATGGGGGTTACAATCAGTTGTTGTTTCTGCTGCTGCTCAGAAAGAGGAGTCCTCCCCCTGTGAGGGGGACCCTGCGTGGTCTCTCCTACAGGAGTCAGCCCTTGATGGACCTCTCTGGCATGAGTCCATCCCACAGGCAACAGTTCTGCCCAGACTGCTGTCCCGTGGGTCACTCCTCCATGGGGTGAAGTCCTTCACAAACAAGTTGCTCCACTGTGGGGGGCCACATGTCCTAACCAGGAAAAAAACTGCTCCAGTGTGGGCTTCCTTCTCCATGGGCCACAGGTCTCTGGCAGGACCCTGCTTCATCGTGGGCCTCCCATGGGACCACAGCCTCCTTCAGATATCGACCTGCTCCAGCCTGGGCTCCTCCATGGGCTGCAGGGGAGTCTCTGCACCCCGATGGTCCTCCATGGGCTGCAGGGGCACAGCTGCCCCACCATGGTCTGCACCTCGGGCTGCAGGGCCTCAGCTCTGGCACCTGGAGCACCTCCTGCCCCTCCTTCTGCACTGACCTTGGTGTCTACATTGTTCTCCACATGTTCTCACTCCATTCTTCCCTGGCTGGAATTTTCACCTGTGCAGAACCTTCTGTTCTTAAATATGTAGTCACAGAGGCGTCACTGTTGCTCCTGATTGGCTCAGCCTTGGCCAGCAGCAGGAAGCCCGTCCTGGAGGCGGCTGGCATTGGCTCCGCCAGGCAGGGGAAGGTTCTAGCAACTTCTAACAGAAGCCCTACCTTAATGCCTGACTCCTACCAAATCCTAGCCACAGATATCCACTACAATGGTCTAGATAAGATGGCCCAGCTGAATCTTAAAAGTGTCCAACATTGGCAAATCCACCATTTCCCTGTGGAGACTATTCCAGTGACTGATTGTTTTGATTATGAAATATTTTCCTCTTGTGTCCAATTGGATTCTCCCCAGAAGTAACTTGTATCCATTACCCCTTGCCTTTTCCATGTGATTTCTTGGAAAACAAGAATCTTTATCTTTTTTGTAGCTATCCTTTAAATACTGGAACATGGTGATCCCTAAGCCTTCTTTTCTCAAGGCTGAACAAACCCATATCTCTCAGCCTTTCCTCATGTGTCATCCTTTGATACATTTGTGACCCTCCTCTGGACCCTTTCTAACATGTTCGCATCTGGTTTTTTTGTATGGAAGGGACCAAAACTGAACTAAGTGTTCAAGATGTGGTCTGACACGTGCTGATTAGTGTGAGAGAATGACTTTCTCTCTGCCGGAGATGCCCTTGTTGATGCAACCCAGTGTCCTGTTGGTTTTCTTTGCTGCAGTAGCACAGTGTTCCCTCATATTTACCTTGTAAACAAAAGACAACTTTCTTCTTCACTTTGAAGAGCTTTGAGGCACTCTTAAACAGTTCTCTTTACTGCACACTGTCTCCCTCTTTTTTTTGTCTAGCAATCTTTGTTGAAATACAGTAAAGTTTCTTTTTTATTTTTAGCAGAACTGCAGAGCACTGGATGCTGGGGACAGCTGGAGTGTGTGGGATGTGGCATGCTATTTATTCTCCTCACTCAGAGAAAGCAGCAGATGGGTGACTACTTTATTAAATCAGAGTCCATATATGGTATCTTCCAGATGTTGACCACATGATCTGCCTTTCTAGGGCATAAAGAACCTATTCCTGTGTGCCCACTTTTTAAAATTCTGGTTCATAAGTGCTCATTCCACCAAATTGCTGAGCTACTGTTTCACATCTGTCTTGTTTTACTGATGGAATAAGGGAGATGGGCTTTAAAAAAGAAGAAAACAACTGAGTGCTTTTCATATAATTTTAAGTACTTTCTGATGCATTTATAAACACACAACAGAGCTTGAAGTCACTTTTTTCCAAGTACTATGATGTATGCTTTAATGGCACAGCATGCTTATAAATACATTAGCATTTAAAGGAACAGCAATATAGACCTATAAGAAAGAGAGTGGAAGAGGACATTTTCAAGTCACTATTAAGCAAAGAATATAGAAGTCTAAAAGCTATTGGTGGTGCAGCTGATATATAGTGGAGTAATAAACCTCAGTGTCAGCTAGGAAGTGTTAGTGATTGGACCTCCATAACTGCTAAGTCAATATTGAGCCATGATTATACCCAACCAGGCAGGCCAAAAGAGAGTCTTGCAAAACTGTTTTAGTTGTCCATATGCAGCACATGGAGGCCTCAGCAGAACTGTTCTGTCTGCTTAGGTGCATGGGAGACACACTGTCACACAAGGGCTAGAGTCACGTTGTACAAATAATTGCTGGGTTTTTTGCTGAGAGGGAAAAACAGGTGAACATTTCACAAGTGAACAAAAACTGTTTCATTTTCTCTAGAATATAGAAAGCAGAGGTTTGAAAACTTTTGATATTTCCAAAAAGTTAGGCCCAGCAGAGCTTCTTGTACCCCCGGAGGCACCACATGGCTCCACACCGTGCAGTGCATTTTGAGAGATGTGTTTCTACTCAACCGCAGCAGTACCTGAGGTCTAAGGCAGTTTGAATCTGACACAAGTTGCCCTTTCACACAAAGGCTGCAGAGGGATGATAGAAAATAGAATGTTGTCATCTTGCTTAGCACCATGAGGAGCAAACAGATATCCACACTGGGGCTGTGAGAGCTTTGTTCTCCACAATGGTCAGACGAAAAAGCCAAAATGCTCAGTAAAGTATACGTGAGCTATTTCCTGTTCCAGCAACACTGTAGGACAGACTCATGCAACAAAACTTGTAGAAGTTTCTGCACAAAGAAACAGGTACTCAGGGTGGGTGCAGACTTGATTTTACAAGTACATCTGTTCTGTTTATTTTTGCTTCTTTGCAGTGTTATCAACTTCTGCTCCATATGGATGATCCATATTGTGCCTTGGTGAAATGATACCACATTATGCTTTTATGCTTTTATCATCAAACACTACTCATGAAAAAATCACCAGGTTTGCCTAGGTTCATCTGTTCAATTTATTTTCCCAAAACTTTATTTTGAATAAAACACCTACGGTAAATGTGATTTATGTAAATGAATAAAACAAAACAGTTATATAAGCTTTTTGAATCATTCAGATCCTTTCTGTTGATGTTAAACCTTATGAAATACGTTACCAATGTATTTTCTTTGGGCTATTTCATTTTGAAGTCTTACAGCTAAATATATGAAATAATAGGATATGTACAAAGGCTTTCATTTTGATTTTATTTCCATTCTCTATGCCAATCTTTTTAGACAAAGCAGCTCTAATATTTCAAAGAGAGTGTTACTTATTAGTTTTTCCAGTCTCTTTCCAAATACCTCTCCTTCCCTTCCAGTCTTGTAAGTGGAAAAAAAGTAAATTATATTTTCATCTTTTCCCTTTTCTTTTATGTTTCATATTCCTATGACCTCAAATCAGAGGAAACAGGTAAAAAAAGGATTTCAAAAAAAATCTTAAATCTTTAAAGATGAAGCTTGATGAGTTTTTAGTCCTGTTTTGCTATTTCCCCTGTGTCCTTTCCCTGCCCAGGCTCCATCTTGCAGGCCCCTGACAAGTCCTCCATTCCTAGTTACCCCAGGGATGTGTAGGGGAATGAGGACATCTGTATTGAGTCACTGATACCTATTCTTGTTGGAATAGGAATAAAATTTAAAAAAAAAAAAAGAAAAAAAAAGGGAGGGGGGAGAAAAAAGAAGAGAAGATGAGTGAGGTCAGATGTCCAACCTGGACAGCTAGAATGTCTTCTGCAGGTTCTGCTGAAACTTTACTCCTGTTAAAAGCCAGCACAGCCACATAAACCCCACTAGACCTGTTCCCTGGATCTGTCTGAGGGCAAAGGATGGCTGCTCTTGCTCCATCAGGTAGTTCCTGTATCAGGACCTGAGGCCCAGATTGGCCTGGTCCATTCTGACCCTGTCCCCACTGATCCAATCCTATCCCTGTCCCAGTGCCTTTGGTGCCCCCACTGCTTTGGCCCTGGGGAACCATAGGTCCATGCTGTGCCTTGACTTTCTCTACAACATCCAGCTGTGTCCAAAGGCTTCCTGAAAGAGAGACAACTTGAAGTTTTCTTTCTCCATTTCTCACAGGAGACAGTGCTGGTCAGGTAATCCTGCTCAGCCTCATGTTGCTGTTGGACTCCCAGTCCCTTAAGTGTGTCTTCTAGTGCTGGTATGTCCATGTAAGCACCCACCTGAATATAATCCAACAAAAATCTGGACCCAAAATGACAAAAAGCAGCAACTACTGGGACTTTTTTGGACTTGTTGCCTTGGACCATCCAACCTGCTGGGATAGTAGCTGTCTTGATACACAAAGGTTCTTTCTCTTAGTTTTGAGAGAAATAAGAGAAAACGGCCTCATGTTTATCATACTTCTGTCCATCCTCTATAAAATGACTACTACTCACTTTTTAACTTTTCCTTTATGAACAATAATCCACTGGTATAACTGCTATAAAAACATTGAGAGTTATGACTGGAGCTAGTAAAAAAATTGGAGTAAAGTCAGATTTGCAGAAGACAGCAACAAGATAGTGTTCCTGTCCTTACATGTCTTCAGGCTGAAACTAATTTGGCAGCCAGGCAATCCCATTTTCAAATCCTTTTGTCTGGTTTAGACTTTAGGCTATTTGCTTCCAGCAGAGTATCACTGACCACAGTGACTTCACTTCAGTGCTAGTTTTCTATATATAGAGATACAGCTTTAGCTATATCACATCACTATTATATGGTATGACATCAACTATCATCAAGGGTCAACAAAGCTATTTTGGCCTAGCAGCTCTTCATATGATGGAATTATTCTGAGCAGAAAAAAATATGTTATACTTATGCAACCAGTTTTTTTGAAGTATGAGTGTTCCTGCATTCGAAGGTATAGTTCTACAACTATTTCTTTTTTATTTTAATCACAGGAATCAACCAAGCCTTCATGTTGACAGGTTATGTTTCGCTGGGGCCTTCAACTGCACTCTGCAACTACCTGAAAGAAGCTTGTAAAGTGCTGGGAGTCAATTTCTTCTTCCAGGTAACAAGTGATGGATGAGAGGAAGACATGTTAAGTCATACCAGAGAAGGTTTGGATCAGATATTAGGAAAAATTTCTTCACTGACAGGGTCATCAAGCACTGGAATAGACTGCCCAGGGTGGAGGTTGAGACACCACTCAGGGAGGTATTTGAAAAATATGCACCATTTGGGGACATGCTTTAGTGGTGGACTTGGTAGTGCTGGGTTAATGGACTGGATGATCTTGGAGGTCTGCTGATGGAGCTGCTAATTCTGGAAACCATTTCCAGGAATATTAGGGACTTAACATCAGCAAACATTTTGTTACTGTGATGGTGACGGAGCACTTGTACAGCTTGCCCAAGGAGATTGTGAAGGCTCAATACCTGGACACAGCCAAAAGCTCTCTGGACACAGACTTGGGCAACCAACCCTTGGTGGCTCCGCTCGAGCAGAAGGGTTTAACTTGGTGACTTCTAGTCCCTTTCAGCCTCATAGAGGTCCCTTCCAAGCTCACCTGTCCTGTGATTCTGTGTTTGAATTGGTAATGTCTACATTGATAAGTTTTCATTGATTTTGAATGTGCACCAGGAAATCACAGTTTTCTCCTTATGTCTATCTTTATTTATTTGAAAACAAAAATTATATGGAAAAACATGCATTTGGAAAATGTTCAAAGGCAATTTTAGTGAAGCTGTGTTTCCTTCTTGGATCATTTTATAGATTGTCGAGATTAGAACCTTAAAGTTGTCTAGACTGAGTTGCCATAGGATCCCAGACATCCTTGATTTACATCGTAAGATCATAGCATAGAAGAATAAATCAGGTTGGAAGGACCTTAAGGAGGATTCTTGTCTAACCACCTGCTCAAAACAAGGTCATCTATGAAATCAAACCAGCTTCCTCATGGCTTGAAAGTCTTCAAAAATGGACACAATTTGCCCAATAGCTGGCTGTCCTCATGATTGCTCTTCCATTTGAAGGAATGTTTTCTCTTAGAAAACTTTTTATTTTGATTTAAAATACCCCAGGAATAGAAATTCTGCCACAAGCCTTCATCAATTCTTTTAAGGGTTTATTTCTTTCATTAGTAAAAAACTTTTGCTTCACCTCAGCTCTAAATTTTTCTTCTTTTAATTGCCAGTCACTACATCTTTTTATATTTCAGTCTAGTAGTTTAAAGATCTCTTTGCCATTATGTTACTTTTCTTCATATATTTATATATATATGTTGTCATAAACTTGACTCCTTCTCTCCCTTTGTTAAAGCAAACAGACTGATCTCTTTAGGTCTTTCATGATAAAGTCTGTTTTACAGTCCTTTATCACAACAGAAATTCTACTCTGTATCTCTTCCAGTTTATCAACTTTCTGGAACAGTAAAAACCTGAAATTAATAATTTTTTTCAAAAACAATCATACATAACTTCCAGTTATACAGATAATAAAGTTATTGTTCTATCCAATAGTTTCCATTTAAACACAGTAACATCTCTGCTCACATGTTATCCAAGAGCCAGCATTCATTATATATAACTTGAACCTTTAGTTAAAATGTAGGGTCCTTGGCTGTTTCTGTGTGCTAATCCTTCGCAAAAAGAAAGCCACAGAAACTTGAAAAGTGTTTCTCTAAAATTCCAAAGAGTTTTTACAAGATCTGAGCCATCAGTTAAGCCTACATTTGGCATCACTGGATGCATAAGAAAAGTGATGTGGTGCCTCTGTCTAATCATAGCATGGGGCCAATATTCGAGACTGCTGCCTGAGGCAAGTTATTTCCTCTTCCCAGTGGGACAGCTGTGCAGGTTCAGTTTGAATTGTCGCTAGATGTCAGTACTGATCCATTAAAACACTCCCCAGGCTGCCTTTTGTGTGGCTGTAAATAAGGTGAACTGCAGAAACAAGTTCAGAAAACCTGTGCTTGAACCTCACCTCTAAAGATCCCATTTCTCATTGGTCTGCAAATTGTATTCGCATGGAATCCCATCAGGTTGCACAGCTATGCATGTCATCTTTCTCCACATCTTTCTGCTGGAATTCATCCTTGCTTTATTCTCCAGAGTCTTCTAAATTACTCATCTCTTCTTTCACTGCAAATATGCAGCATCAGCATGTTTTGGTTTAAGTTGATTTACATTTAGATGCCATTCACTAACTACATTTCATGTTTGCCAAATGGAAAAAGATGAGATGAGGGATTGATTATTCTGCAACTTAGATTTTCCTTTCTCAGCAATATGAAACTTTCAGATCGATACAGCTGGACAATAATGTAGGCAGAGGTCAAGTGGTTTTTTGACACAGGTATGTTGAAAGGCAGAATTTAAATCAGAAAAGACACTCACAAGCCAGGCTTTTGCAGATGAAAGTGCTTGATATCTCCATTAATCAAAACCCTTACTCATTTCTAAAAAGTGAACTCATGCCCACGGGTTTTTTTTATATCTCAGAGGAGATTTAATTTTATCTAATGTGGCCTCTGTATGCCTCACATTGCAAGCAGGGTCATATGTATGTGCATGCGCGCACTTTTCCCCCAACATTTCAAACACTTGACAGCTGGGTGAAGTTTTCCTTCCGCCCAGAGAAGGACTTTTTGCATTTCATAATGGATTGCCAGTGCTGCCAGGGCTATTTTCTCTCCAGCTGTGAGAGTGGCTTTTTAAAATGACTCACAAAAGCTGCTAGCCAGCTGCTTCACCTCAGCCTTCACAAGGGCCTTGCATTCTAAACAGGGGTAGTGCTGACTTACTTTAGAAGGGCTCATTTATTTGGATGTTGCAGATGTATTCTGCACACAACAGTTGATCCTAAAGAGACCTCCATTCAAGCAGGTGAGTCATGGGCTTACATCACTGCAGGTGTTGACTTCGTGTTAATGTTGTGAAGAGGAAACATCTCATGTGTTAGTCAGTCATCCTTGGACCCCTTCCAGAAAGCACACAAAGCAATGTATGCACAATATGCTAATTTGTAGCTACTGTGTGTATTATACATCTTATAAGACATCTGTAAAATTCAGTTCTTACGTAGGTATTAAAACAAGAATGTTTTTCATGACATCCCAAAATGGAAAAAATATTAAGCTGTTTGATATTTATGTGGCAAATGATCTTAAATCAAATCATAGAATTATAGTGATTAGAAACTGCAAAGACCTTGATGCCATTCAGTCTTCTTTTATACCAGCTCAGATGTGTTCCCTGAAACATTTTGCTAGTTTTTATGGGCTGAGGAAAATAAATATTCTCATCAATAGTCTGGTATCAGCTAGAACTCTATGATTTGGTGACAGGCAAGACATGCTTTCCAATTTAGACTTGAGGTCCATGAATATCTTTTTACTTCTTGAAAACATAAACATTTCTGCCAAAAATCTTGAATTTTTTTGAAAGGCAGGGATTTTTAAAATTCTGCTTTCAACTAGTTCAAGAAGCACTATCTCATTAGAATAAATAATTGTTCATTAAGCATACGCTGCAAACCCCAAACCACATTCCCACTTTTCCCTCTTCCATTGGAATTGTAGACACATGAGTTTTGAGAAGGTACTGATTCACATGATTTGAGCATAAACAACAGATGAAACCAGGAGTTCCTACAAAATGGGAGTCAGAGAATTATGGTATTCTGCACAAGTTTCAGTAACAGTTTGATGTCACAGTACAGTGTAAAATACAAACCTTCTGCATGGTCTCAAGAGCACCATCCACTTCTCAAAAGCCATGCAACTGTGAGAACCTCTGTCCAGACCAGTGCAGACAAGCCTGAGCTCCTCTGCTGTAACCAGTCTGGACAGGTGCCAGTTTCAGTCTGGAATCCACACAGCCATCCTATCCACCTGGCTACTGTACCCACCTTTGCACTACTCTGCTGAACAAATATAGGTTTTGAGCTCTTTAAGTTATGTAGGAGAACATATCAGATTATACATAGTATTTTTTTAATATTGGTAAACATCTTCTGGACTGGAGTTATCTCTTGCTTGGCTCATGTGGAACACAAGAAGTGTAAAGTGGACCTGTCTGTACCAGTCCACATAGACTCCTATATTTAAAAATGCTGTAGGAGCTTTTTTCACCTAAATTTGTTCTCAGTTTCCTTGAACCCCTTCCAAGTGTTTGATAAACCCATCCATATTCTTCCCAGGACTAAAAATCTGTGAAGGCACCTAAATTTATATTCTGAATGTGCAGAGGGCATTCAGCTGAGAAGAAAATCTAGATACCTACCACTGCTGCTACCATGAAAGTGATGGCCATTCAGATGGCCATTCAAACTTGAGTAGTCTCAAGTCTTCATCCATGCTGATGAAAAGAACCTCTGTGCATTCTCAAAGTTCCTTTAAGTGTCATGAAGACCACTCAAAATGAAAAGTGCTTCCTGCAGATGACTGACTGCAGGGTTTTGACTCGTAGTTCGGGGCTTTCTCACAATGTCGAAAGATCACTCATCACTGAAACGCATTGCAGACAGGTTCATTTTAATAGATTTTACAAGGAAAGTGTGGGTGTGACACAGCAATTAGACTGCAAGTTCTTCAGGAGATAAGGTTAGATGGCCAGAATGGTTCTTTCTCACCTGAAACCTAGGACTCCAAGGAATATTTTTAGCAAAGGAAAGCAGGCTTTTGAATCTCCATTCCTATGTCACATTGTTTAGGCTAGAAATCAGGAAAATTCATTTCTTTTGACTTCACAGAGAAAGTAAGGGTGAACTCAGGGGAAATAAATATGTTGAGAGAGAGAGAGAAAATTTTCACAGTTTTATCCTGAGTCAATAACCCTGATTGTTGACACTTCTAGTTTTCACTATCCATTATTCTGACAACTAAACCTATTTGTTTCCACTGCTGGCAGTTCTCTGCACAGTGTTTAGAACTATTGTTAGCAATAGATAGAGAATATTTTTCAGTTGTAATGAAATCTTTAGTGCCTCAGATTTCTAATACGTACTAGGTGGATTTTTTTCAGAACCTTTTTTTTCACCGCAGATTTGTACTGTTTCTGTTTCCATTAGCCATTCCTTGAGGTCAATAAAAAACATTTTGGAAATCAATACCTTTTCCTATGTCCCCGACATCTGTATATATACAGAATATGAACAAAATTTCTGTGTATATCCACCATATCAATCGCTCTGAGTATAGTTGGTCTTAAACCTGACTGTGTCTACAATGTGCTTTTTTTTGCTTACATTTTCATATCCTTTTCATATCCTGTCTTTTCATATTCTGCTTGCTAGGATACACCAATTATGTACAGAGCTTGGTGGTCTCCTTTTTAAGAAAGAGGGGGATGTTTTCTGGGTGTTAATGAATAAGAAGGCAGCTGACATGAAAAACCTGTTAAACTAGGACAGTCTTCACTTTGTTTGTATTTGTCTTTAGTCCTAGTCTCTTCATTACATTGTCCTTGCCAACACGTTGCCAACACTTTGCCAACACCTGGCAAAAATAATCTTTCTTTCTTAATACAGGGGACTGCAGGAAATCAAAGTCTCCTACATTAAGTGATTCCAGGTTAGTCACATCTTCAGATATAGTTCTCTTCAGAAGTTTTTGAGCCACCAGAGAATGTGCCACTGTTGATCTTCAAGGTACACAACTTACTTGAGGACTAGCTAAACTCTCCAGTTGACCTGTAAAGACATTGGCATGTCAGCCCTGGCAAGACATTTAAGGACTTATTCCTTACAATGGTGCCACGATTGCAACTGCAGCTGCACAACATAAATATCTTGAAGTCACTTCTTATCATGTATTGCTGTGATATGAGATAACTTAGAAGAAAGTTTTTCTCCTCTTAAATCAATGCATGACAAGTCCTTCTACCAGAAAAGGTTCCAGGATGGTGAGAGAGAAGCTCACAATTATGAGGAAAAAATCATGATATAAGGCATTTCATAGTTTCCATGATCCTCTGTTATAATTACTCTTTAATTGTTAACTCATAACATCTGTTTAACATAGACTACACCGTATATCACACTCTTTCTGACCTTGTTTAAGTCCCCCAAAATAACATTAGGTGAAGGAATTTATGCTTCTCAGTCTTAAGTCAGAGATACTATTATGGGGGAAGAGATTACTGGTTTATGTATTTCATTTCTCAGTCCTCAATCAATTTCAGAGCTTCATTCCTGAATATATAGTTCCATTTTTTCCAAAGGAAAACAAACAGTGGCCCACACTAATGTCTGAAAGATTGTTTTAAGACATCAAACTCCCACTGACATGTAAATGAACAATTTTCATTTGCCTGGTGCAATGTATACAAAAATGATTGATCTACATAAAAGAATGTGATTTCTAAATGTTTTCTATGGCCCCAGCTGTTCACTGCTCTAAACATGTGGATAATATCAAGAACAGAAAACTACAAGGTATGTGAATTTTTTTCCAATACAATGATTGAATTATATACCACAAGAGGCTTCCTACCACCATATTAGGAAAAACTCATCTAAAGCCAATAAAATAGAATGGATCAATGGATATTTCATCATAGAAAGCCCAGCTGCAAGATAGCAAAATGGACTGCATTTAGCCCTCCGTCTCTCAAATGTCTGACACTGAAAGTGGGCAGACGTTACTTTTTGGTTGTGCTGTTTGTTTATTTTGTGGCAGCCGGTTGCCTTTGAGAATGTAGTAAATACTAGAGGTTTAATCACTTACTTGAGGGAAGGAGGGGGAGAATTGCCTTTTTTTTTCTCTCTTGGTTTCTTAAGATGCTTGGCACATAGTATTTAATGTGACTTAACTATAGAAGAAAGAAAAAAAAAATCACCACACTTTCAGTGTGGTTTGTTGAACACTCACACATTAAATGCTCTCTGTAGAATTTACAAAAATAGCTCATTCTGGTTACAGGAGCAATAATTTCTAAAAACAAATTTGAGGAACTTTAAAAGCTCATATATTGTATTCTGAAATCAAATGGAGATTAATTTTTCAATAAATGTTCCTTTTCTTTAAAAGAAAATAATTAACACTTTCCTTGAGAGCTCAAGAAGATTCTGTTGGTGGAAGCTTCAGTGCATGTGAAATGTTCTGGTGAGCATCCACAAGGCTCTGCAACATGTCTGATACCATTCAACAGTTTCATCAACAGACTGGAACTAAATGTACAAATAATTCAATGAAAATTTTCCCATACCTGAAAGCTTGACAGGAGTATGGTGGCAAGGCAGTAATTCAGTGTGGCTTTGGATCTTCTCATACTGCCTGGGCCGTTTCAAACAATTTGTCCATGTAGTCGTGTAAAAACTGAAATATCTCAGAGTCAGGAAGACCTTCACCATCAATCCTTGGTTGTGTTCATCCCAGAAGGTTTTTGGTACTTGAGTTAGGCATCACTACAAAGTCTCTCTGTTGTCAGTGGTGAGAGCTGGGTACCTGTGATCCGTGTCCAGAGAGACCAAAGTCTACAATGATGGTACAAAGAACCTAGATTATTATGTTCTTCACTGAAAAAAAAAGAAAAATAAAAACTGTCCACCCTTATAAAGTAATCCAACTGTTTTCCTTTAAAATCATGCCTCTAAAAAATAGAGCATACTCAACTAGCCCTTAATTTTACATACGTTAATTTTACATACAAGTGGAAATCAGGATAAATGTAGGCCACTGGAAGGATAGTAAAACACAAAACTCTGTGCTGGGTTAAGAACTGGCTGGAGGGCCAGGATCAGAGAGTGGTGGTGAACGGGGCTGCATCCAGTTGGCGGCCGGTCACTAGTGGTGTCCCCCAGGGATCAGTGTTGGGCCCAGTCCTGTTTAATATATTTATTGATGATTTAGATGAAGGGATAGAGTGCACTATTAGTAAATTTGCAGATGACACCAAGTTGGGGGGGAGTGTCGATCAGCTGGAAGGCAGGAGGGCTCTGCAGAGGGACCTGGACATTCTGGAGAGCTGGGCTGATTCCAGTGGGATGAGGTTCAACAAGGCCAAGTGCCGGGTCCTGCCCTTTGGCCACAACAACCCCCGGCAGCGCTACAGGCTGGGGATAGAGTGGCTGGAGAGCAGCCAGGCAGAAAGGGACCTGGGAGTTTGGATTGACAGGCAGCTGAACATGCGCCAGCAGTGTGCCCAGGTGGCCAAGAAGGCCAATGGCATCCTGGCCTGGATCAGGAACAGTGTGGCCAGCAGGAACAGGGAGGTGATTCTGCCCCTGTACTCGGCGCTGGTGAGGCCACACCTGGAGTGCTGTGTCCAGTTCTGGGCCCCTCAGTTCAGGAAGGATATTGAGGTGCTGGAGCAGGTCCAGAGAAGAGCAACCAGGCTGGTGAAGGGACTTGAACACAAGTCCTGTGAGGAGAGGCTGAGGGAGCTGGGGTTGTTTAGCCTGGAGAAGAGAAGGCTCAGGGGAGACCTCATCGCTCTCTACAACTATCTGAAAGGAGGTTGTAGCCAGGTGGGGGTTGGTCTCTTCTCCCAGGCAACCAGCCGTCAGACAAGAGGGCATGGCCTTAAGCTGTGCCAGGGGAGGTTTAGGTTAGATATCAGAAAGAAATTCTTTACAGAGAGAGTAATCAGCCATTGGAATGGGCTGCCCAGGGAAGTGGTGGATTCTCCATCCCTGGAGGTTTTCAAGATGAGGCTGGACGTGGCACTTAGTGCCATCATCTAGTAACTGCAGTGGTGTTGGATCAAGGGTTGGACTTGATGTGATCTCAGAGGTCCTTTCCAACCCATCTGATTCTATGATTCTATGATTCTATGAACAGAAAACCAGCAGTTTTCTGAATTGCACATGAATTGACATTAAAATTAGGCTTGCATTTTTATCAATGGAAATTACTAACTTTGGGAACAAATTACTGAGGATAGTGATGGACCATCACACACATTTCCCAAGGTGTTCCAGTCAAGACTGACGCCTATTTTCTCAAAAGAGACACTTTCAGTGGACATAAATAATGCTTCAACTGGGAAGTAGGTGTTAGGCTCCAGAAAACTGAAATTACATTGATCTTGTAAGATATACTGGAAGTCACACTATAGGATCAAGTCATACTACCAGTTCTCATGGTTTCTCTTCCTCTAAGCTCTTTATGTTCACCAGTCTCCAAAGCCCCATTCAAATACTGAGCTTAAAGCATCCTTTTGATATAGATATTATTTGTTCCTTAGAGATCAATAGGGAAACAGGCAGAGTAAGAATTTTTCCAAATGTATGTGCCAAAAGTCAGATAATTTACTTAGATATCTGAAGGAAAAAAGTATTTCAACCTCCCTATTTATCTAAGAAGAAGCATAGAAACAGAAATATTGATTTAAAATGTAATCTAGCTTTAAACTCAAATTTGAAAAAATTATGTATAAGCTATAAAAATACATGCAATGATTGATGCTCTCAAATGTTGCAGTATGCAGTGGAAGTTCACTACAGGGCTAATCTGTTCATACAACAACAACAACAAAAAAAAAAAAAA